>JAVYIG010005832.1:0-129026 GCA_035222895.1 Strongylocentrotus droebachiensis
TCAGGAGAAAATGAGCATTCAAGATTTAATAATAATGATAATAACGATAAAAGTGGGTTCTTGTATACCGCTCGTGTCTGTCATACGTGACACTCCTGGCGCTCCCAATTATTACCCTGGCTTTAGAACAGCTTGCCATACGGCGCTCTAGCATTTCAAGGAATTAATTCCTGCCAGGTACCCATTTACATAACCTGGGTTGAGTGTTGTAAATATAGATAAATATCTTGCCAAGGGACATTAGTGCCGCGGTGGGACTCAACCGGGGACCTTGTGATCGACAGTCCGGTGAGATATCCACTCGACCACGACACCTCGGTTGATAAGATTGTGCCAATCACTTTATTGATGTTGATGTTAGAACTGCTATGAGATAAAGTAACACTCTTTCTTGTATATGGTAACGAGTGCCACATCGGGTTATCTAAGCATGCATATGGGATTTACTCGATTAAAATCTTTATCAGCACGATGATAATAGCAAATATCAAATTCCTACGAAGGTTTTTCAACTTACTTTCTGTTCCACAGTTGATTCCATTATAACCTGAAAGACACTGGCAGATGTACCCGTTTCCAGCTTCAGCTTCAACACATGCAGCTCCATTCAGACATGGGTTTGAAGAACATTCAGTACTGTCAGAAGATAAAATGCATTAAAGATTTGATTAGGTTGTGGAAATCACTGTTTTGATGTTGATATTAAACTACTATAAGACCGCCTCTTCAAATTAACAATGATTCTTAATATGGAGATGAGTACTACAACAGCTTCAGCTTCAACACATGCAGCTCCATTCAGACATGGGTTTGAAGAACATTCCAGTACTGTCAGAAGATAAAATGCATTAAAGATTTGATTAGGTTGTGGAAATCACTGTTTTTGATGTTGATATTAAACTACTATAAGACCGCCTCTTCAAATTAACAATGATTCTTAATATGGAGATGAGTACTACACAATGTCATAGCATGCCTGTGGGATTTACTCGATCAACATCTTTACATTATAGCGGCAAAGCTGACTTTAAGACTTTTCAGTTTTAGCATAGTAACAATAAACAAATGTCAAATTCCTATGAAAGTTTGTCAACTACTTTCTGTTCCACAGTTGTTCCAGTATAACCTGCTAGACACTGGCAGATGTAGCCATTTCCAGCTTCAGCTTCAAGACATGCAGCTCCATTCAGACATGGGTTCGAAGAACATTCAAGTACTGTCAGAAGTAAATGAGCATCAATGATTGATTATGTTGTGGAAATCACTGTTTCGATGTTGATATTGAACTACTATAACACCGTCTCTTCAAAGTTACACTGTTTCTATATATAGTAATGAGTACTACATCAATATGTGATAGCATGCACTTGGGATTTACTCGATCAAAATCTTGAAGTTATAGCCGCTAATGTCTTTAAGACTGTTTTAGCATATTAACAATGACAAAATGTCAATTCCTTTCCTATGAAAGTTTGTCAACTTACTTTCTGTTCCACAGTTGGTTCCAGTATAACCTGCTAGACACTGGCAGATGTAGCCATTTCCAGCTTCAACTTCAAGACATGCAGCTCCATTCAGACATGGGTTTGAAGAACATTCAAGTACTGTCAGAAGAACATGAGCAATAAAGATTTGATAAAACCACTCTATTATGTTAGATATATGGTAATAAATAAATATGGTAATAAGTACTACATCAGGTTATTCTTAGCATGCCGATGGGGTTTACTCGATCAAAATCCTTTGACTAATAGCCACCGATAAATGTTTAAGACATACAATATTACCATATTAGAAATAACCAATTCCTAGGAAAGATTATCAACTACTTTCTGTTCCACAGTTGGTTCCAGTATAACCTGCTAGACACTGGCAGATGTAGCCATTTCCAGCTTCCGCTTCAAGACATGCAGCTCCATTCAGACATGGGTTTGAAGAACATTCAAGTACTGTCAGAAGTAAATGAGCATCAATGATTGATTATGTTGTGGAAATCACTGTTTCGATGTTGATATTGAACTACTATAACACCGTCTCTTCAAAGTTACACTGTTTCTATATATAGTAATGAGTACTACATCAATATGTGATAGCATGCACTTGGATTTACTCGATCAAAATCTTGAAGTTATAGCCGCTAATGTCTTTAAGACTGTTTTAGCATATTAACAATGGACAAAATGTCAAATTCCTTTCAAATTAAGTTTGTCAACATACTTTCTGTTCGCAAATGGTTCCAGTATAACCTGCTAGACACTGGCAGATGTAGCCATTTCCAGCTTCAGCTTCAATACATGCAGCTCCATTCAGACATGGGTTTGAAGAACATTCAAGTACTGTGAGAAAGAAATTTGCATAAAACATTTGAACAGGTTGTGCCAATCACTGTATTGATGTTGATATTCAAACTGATATAAGAGCTTCTCTTCAAAGTAATACTGTTTCTGAATATGAAAATCAGTAATACATATATTACTTTGCTTATGAGATTTACTCAATCGAAATCCTTTGACTAATAGCCACCGATAAATGTTTAAGACATACAAAATTAGCATATTAGAAATAACCAATTCCTAGGAAAGATTATCGACTTACTTTCTGTTCCACAGTTGGTTCCAGTATAACCTGAAAGACACTGGCAGGTGTAGCCATTTCCAGCTTCAGCTTCAATACATGCAGCTCCATTCAGACATGGGTTTGAAGTACAGGTGAGTACTGTTAAAGAAAAATTAAAGTTGATATAAAATCAATGAAGTCATGGAAATATCTTTAATGATATACACAACTGTTATGAAAATTTCTTCAAACTAACACTGTTTTTGTACATACCAGCCAATAAGCAATAATCCACGATCTCTGAGCTGATAGTGGACTGCTCAATCAAATTACACCAACTTACTGAATAACCTCCAAGATATCTATACATGTCTCAATACTAGTATATAAAAAGTTTACAAAGAGTATCCATTTGTTTTTCATGGGACGTCTTTCAAACTTACTTTCTGTTTCGCAGTTGGTTCCAGTATAACCTGCTGAACACTGACAATGAAGCCATTGTCGGCTCCACCTTCCAAACAAACAGCTCCATTCAGACACGGGTTTGATGAACAAGTGGGTACTGTTTAAGACAAAACATGATGATACAGATATAATGATCATGTGCAATTGACTATAATGATGTTTCTATGTAAACAGATACTACTATAATAATCGACGTAACAAATCTTTGAAAACATCATTTGCATATCTAGGCAACAGAAATACACCGTGTATTTGACCACCGGAATACTAGAACAAATACTTAGCTATTTAAGTAAAAATGAAACCGTCTGTAAAACATCTTGATATCAATATAATTAGAATTAACTAGTAATATTAAAAGAATTTTGCATTAAATATGTTCAACTTACTTTCTGTTCCACAGTTGGTTCCAGTATAACCTGTTGGACACTGACAGATGAAGACATTGCTAGCACCAGCTTCCAAACAAACACCTCCATTCAAACACGGGTCTGATGAACAGGCGAGTACTGTATAAGAAGAAAAAAAAAAGATAAATATTTGATAATATTGTGGGAATGAAATGCCCTCATAAAAACCGCAGTCTCAATTGATCTTCTACATCTAAGGAACAGTTAAGGAATTGCAATTAGGATTAAACTGGGATTTTGAAGCATTCTTAGAGGATAAAGCCATTACAATCCACCATCTTAATAAATAACCTCAAGATATCTTTAGATACCAAAAAACTACAAAATGATTGAATACAATCTCTCATTGACGGAGATAAATGAAAGAAAGAAAGAAATTTGTCAGGAAAGTTTGTCAGCTCACCCTCTGTTCCACAGTTCGTTCCAGTGTAACCGGCGTACACTGGCAGAAATAAGCACCTCCAGAGCCAAGCTCAAAACATGTAGCTTCATTCAAACACGGGTTTGAAGAACAGGAAGTAGATACTTGGACTGTGCGTATAAATTAAGAGTTACAAAAGAATATGTCACAATATTCTTTAAAGTAAAGTAAGTTTATAACTTTTTGAAGAGAGATTAAACAACAATGATTCTCCTCTGATAATTGCACACGATTGATTATAGAAGCTATAGAAACTGGGATGCCACAAAGAAGCATTTATTGGACGAGAAAAAAGCAATCAATGCAAGTATGAGAAGTAATTGATCACAATCACAACAAGACAATAAATGTTCATGAAATCATTGTGTAGGGTTGCATAATCGTGTCAATGTATGTCCATTTGATAAAGTAAAGCATTTGAATACCTTTTCAGGTACAAGAAAATATTGATATGGATAGAAATGCAAAGATAAATAGTTATCAAACATCATGAGGAGTTGTTACATACCCTGTGTTTCGCAATTGGTTCCTGTGTAACCAGATGGACACTGGCAGACATAGCCATTACCAATGTTTAGCTCAAAGCAAGTCGCTCCATTCAGACAAGGATTTGACGAACATGGTACTGTTCAAAATAGAATAACAGAAAGCAAATTTGGTTAATGACAGACACCATGACAAGTATACATATAAGGCCTACATGTTTTGTAAGAGAACAAGATTTATTTTATGTTTCGACTCGTCTGGTCTTTTTGAAGTGTTTTATCCTTGTGTAAGCGGCCCTAACTCTTACTTTTTTGGAACAAATTGTGACGTGTTTTCTATCTGCAAGTGAAGAGGGGTTATACCAAATACTCTATGGATTAGATTATTCATTAAAACCAGTAAGATTTGTCCATAGAAGGCGTGGCATAGACATGCAAAAGTAGTTATTGCTAGTGGGAGTCAGATCTATTCATCATCACCGAAATTCAATCGATCGTTTTTGCATATTTTCACCACTAAAAATAGTTCTATATATTTTCCCGTTAATTCGGTGATGAAACGTTCAATTCAAGTAACAAAAATTCAGAAAAAAGAAAAAAACAAACGTTCGGGAGAGATATTATTAAAATCCGATTGAATCGCAAAGGGATGGTCGACTTACTCTGAGTTTCACAATTAGATCCAGTAAAACCAGATGGACATTGGCAGATGTAGGCGTTTCCATTGTTAAGCTCAAAGCATGTAGCACCATTCAAACAAGGATTTGATAAACAGGCTGGTTCAGTGACTGTAGAAAGCAGATATGAAAATATTATCAAAAAAAAATGATTATGAACAAATGGAGGGGTCAGTGACACAAAGACGTAACTCCAATTTGACCATTTTGAGAAAAAGTGGTTTACGTGTGTCAGTGAGCATTTTGGGCCTTAAGGAGTAAAGTCTATGTTTCTCTAGCCATTGACTTCAATGGGATGTTGGGTGGAGTTAAGTCTTTGTGTTTCCAGGTAATCCCACATTTTTCTGAACATTTTGATATCAAATACTAATTTTAGCAAAATATGGAGTTACGTCTTTGTGTCACTGAACCCTCGAAATCATATTTGCAATTTAACGAAAAAAATACAGGGCAATTCGCAAAGAACATAGTCTTTGAAATGCAAATCAATCACACGGGAGGAAAAGTAAAATACAAGTTCAATTAGAGGATGATTAATACTATAATATATTTACTTACCCATAGTTTCACAGTTAGTTCCAGTAAAATCTGTTGTACAGAGGCAGAAAAACCCTAGTCCATCTCCAGCTTCAAAACATACAGCTTCATTCAAACATGGGTTTGAAGCACAAAATTCTACAAAAAATGTTCAGATTAAGATGATTTTTAGAGCAACAATATTTTGTCAAACAGTTTTAATACATATAATTATCTCAATATCATGCTTTGTCTGTATCCTTTCAGTGAGAATTTCTTTTTAGCGGGATTCTCGGTTAATTTTCTTTTTAATTCAGGAATGTGGTTGAGTGTTCGAATCTCAGGCTGTTTGCTCCATAAAAACTTAATTGTTGTCAGCTCGTTTCCAACAAAATCATGGTATATCGTGTTTTTGTTTTTTACTTATCTTGAAGTAAACAAATTGGAGTGATTTCAACAGGATGTCTGAACCAACCTTAGCCGACGAATTGATTTTCTAATCTACACCGTTCGATAGCAATGCTGAAGCATACACCACTCAAATAAGCCGCTTACATCATAACATTCATTATAGTACATAGTTGAATATTGGAGGAAAGGTTTTGGCGTACCTTGTGTTTCACAGTTGGTCCCGATAAAACTGGATGGACATTGGCAGATGTAAGCGTTTCCATTGTTAAGCTCAAAGCATGTGGCACCATTCAAACAAGGATTTGATGAACAGGCTTGGTCAGTGTCTACGCAAAAGAGAAATACAGACTCACTTATAATGGCTTTAACAATGAATATCATATGATATTAATAAACGACAACCATTTGAAGAAAAAAAAACGATGAATGATTGCTCATAGTTATCCATCTTTAATCATATAAAACAAGAAAAAATGTAAGATGAAAATGACACATGAGAGTTTGATGAATAGTGGTCATTACTTTTATTTGTGATAACTCACCCATGTTTTCACAATTAGTTCCAGTAAACCCAGATGTACATTGACAGATATAATCGTTTCCACTTTCAGAACATGTAGCTCCATTCAAACACGGATTTGACGAGCATGGTACTGTAAGAAAGAAAAGAAAATAGTAAAATCACGTAAACTTAAGAGTGCATGATTGCTTTTTTTGGATAAATGCACGCTAAATTAAATAGGAATAGATTTAAACCGGAATTGGCGAGAGAAAGCATTTTCCTCTATTAAACTTCCAAGGGTACATGTCTTCAGGACCGGATGCAGGACGAACTAAGCGTCAACTTACCAAAATCACTTTCACAGTTGGTTCCAGTATAACCAGAAGGGCACTGGCAGATGTAGCCGTTTCCTGTTCCAGCTTCAAAACATCCAGCTCCATTCAGACATGGGTTTGAAGAACAGGCGGTTACTGCATTAGAAAAATATGATGACACAGATAACATGATCGTGTGAAAGTGACTTTATTGATGTATCTAGGTAAATATATACTATAGGTTTTCCCGGCCAATTTCGTCAAAGCAGCGATCAATTTCACTAACGTGCATTCATGTTCGAGCGAATTTTCTCCACTCGTTGCTTCCCTGTTTCATTTTAAAACTTTTTGCATTCAATTTCGTTTCGAGTCATCGAATTTTCTAAACATGCACATTCAAATTAAAGCTTGGTTCAGTCAATTTGGAAATGCGTAAGCGTCATTCAATTTCGCCAATGTTGAGTGGACGGAGAATTCTTTGGCGAATCGCAGTTTAATTTTCGTCTATGGGCAACCTCTTTCGCAATCGGGTCATTCAAATTAAAACTAGGCCTCATAATCATTGTATGAGGCTCGATTTGTATTCGGATATTCACTTTTTCATGTTTTTTTTTTTTCCTATGATCTTTTCTGAAATGATTTCACATTATACTACAATCTTCTTATTTGTCCGATATACTTTCGATCTTTTTTGTTGAAACATTTCTTTATACATGTTATTTTTTAATGGTTTGTGTTGATTAATCTTGATTGAGTGGGTGATCTTTCATTCTTTTCATTTTACGTCCTTTTCTTTATTCATCATTTTATTTTGTTTCTATCATGTCCATGTTTAAAGTTCAACTCTACCGCTGTCCAGGATCTGTGTATTTATAGCTTGTGCTTAGAAGAGTAGTCACAAATTGTGCACCTTCTCTGGGGACAGTTACCTGTGTAATGACAGATATCTGCGAACAAATACGCAGGTCATTCCTAAAAGTAAACTTATAGCATTAAATTATTCAAACAGATTAGGTATATTAAGTGACAAATTAACATCAAATGAAAAGCAATGCACAAATGTCACATATGGATGCCTAATCAAGAAATTGAATGCTTGAATACATACCACCGTCTGTCCGGCGCGAATTTGAATGCTCTTTGCACGCTTTTCTAAATTGAATGCTCGTTTTGCACGTTTCCGTGACAAGAGTATGAAATCGCATGCTACTAAATCAAATTGAATGACGCAATTAGCTTTTTGAATGTTGATCTACATAGTCATTCAATTTCGCACGAATTTGAACGAACGTAACGTTAATTCGGATGCTAAGTTTACGAAGTTGGGCGGGAAAACCTATATTATAATAATCAAAGCAGCAAATCTTTTGAATAAACCCACTGTTTTTTCAAACGAAGCAATAAAGACCAACATGAATTTTACAGTTGATTACCTCCTGAAATTCATAAACTAAAAATATCCTCTGACAAATAAATTCTGTGAAACATCTGAAATTTAGTTTAAAATATGGATTATCACCAAAGAAAAGTACATTGGCAGATATACCCGTTAGTAGTTTCAGAACATGTAGCTTCATTCACACATGAGTTTGACAACAGGGCAGAACTGAAACATTCTAAGATGGTCGTAAAAGTAGCAGAATTCTTTGGCTCATGAATTAAGAAACATCGCAAAACATGTCAGGAATATCATTAAACCTAAGTAAGGAATATCTTTGTTAATTTTCAATAATAATAACACGAAGTTGAAGAATAAATGCGTACTGCGTATGATATATTTCACGTCCAACTTATCTTTATACCAGAATCAAACGTATGTATCCATTATTTTGTACATTTGCTTTGAGAAAAACAAAAAATACTTTATTTGAAGAAAACAAATGATATATTTAAATACCTTGTGTTTCACAGTTTGTTCCGATATAGCCAGCTGGGCACTGACATGTAAACTGGTTTCCAACTTCATCAATACATGTTGCACCATTCAAACATGGGCTTGAAGAACAGGCAAGTTCTGTGAAGGATGATAATGTATTTTTTATCTGATCAAATCTTACTTATATAATTATGGATATTTACTAACAAATTCAGATTTATCGTTATTATATTAACCTGTTATTAAAGAATAAACTACAAAACAGTCTACATATATAATATTGAGGTTAGGGAAAAATTTACTTATTTTTCATAAGCGTAGATTAATAACGAAATTTAAGAAGAACTCCTTATAATGTCATATTTCAAGTATTCTTGTTTTTGCCGCACCAAGATCCAATCCTGGAGATGCGTTGACAACATTCTTAACTAATTTTGAGTTTGATGAGCACAAAATACAGTTTGGATAACTATCAAAGAGACGCAAAGTCGTATTACACCGTTTGCTTCTGAGTATTTTGTTTACCGTGTTCTCCACAAAAGTGTTTATAAGTACGACCACATGGCTACCAACGCCTCCCTGGTTTAACAGAATCATTTCATCTTAGCTAACATCCTTTTTCGTTTATGTAGTTCCATTTTAAGTCGGAGGTGACTCGAGGTATGTGGATGTAGAGTATTCCCGTTGTATAAATTGTATTGTGTTTAAATGTCTAAGTGAAATTAAATATAAAAACTGAATGGAATTAAATGGTGCAATTAAAACACGAATAGGGTTTTGTTTATACGCCTGTAGCAACATTGAGTGAATGATGTAGTACATATGGGGAATACAGGAATATAAGGATTGATTTCATGAGATATATATACCTCTAATTTCACAGTTAGATCCGGAGAACCCCGACACACACTGACAAATATACACATTTTCCGCACCAGCCTGGAAGCATATGCCACTATTTTGACAAGGATTTGATGTACATGATGGCTCTGTGTAAAATAAGGTTAAATATATCGTTAATGCATTATCTAATATAAGGGCCTTTCACACCACGATCGCGATTTGTAAACATGAACTGAATAAATAAGAAGGCACTGTGTAAAATCAGTTAATATTTAGTGCAAATACAATTTCCAATAGGCCTGTTTAACTATGGTTTACATGTTATGATTTTTTTACATAGACTGGATTAAACAAAAAGGCAGTTGGTGTAAAATAAGAACATTGCCGATACAACTTTGTATAATGTCTCAATGTAATGAAATATAAAAACCGAATGGAATCACGTAGTGCAATTAAAACAGGTATAAGGTTTTGTTTATGGCAACATTGAGCGGAAGATGTAGTACATATTGGGAATACAGGAATATAATGATGCGTGTAGAAGCAGAAAATGTATGGCACTTTAGGGATTTACCAAATAGCAAAGCAATTGTAACAAATTAGTTTTCCAAACACCGTTACAGTGTAAATAATATACACGTACCAACTAATTCGCAGCTTACTCCGTTGAAGCCACCGGGACATTCACACGAGTATTCCGTACCAACTTCTGAACATACTCCGCCATTTTGACAAGGCAATGATGCACAAGGGTCCGTTACTTTTATCAAAATGAAATAATAAGGGGCGTTGTTAACTTAAACACAATCGTAATCTTTTCATTTTTTTTATTTAAAAAGAGAAGTTTCTATATGATTTGTAGTTAGGTTTGGCAGAGTATAACTTCGTAAAGCCCACCCCCAACACAAGAGTACACAGTGTTTCATGACCTTATAACCTTTATAAAAGTCAATTTCTCATGTGTCAAGAAAACAATGGCATGTGAGTGCATAATGATAATTATGATTATTATTGTCTTTCATAAGCACGCCAAGATGACCACTTTTACACAACATTATTAGTTAAAGACAGATTTTTTAAAGAAGAATACTTTAAAATCAATTTACAACAATCAAATACTGGCATGACTAAATATTTGATACTATCAACAAATAGCTCATTTGAAGAAAAGGAAAAAGGTTTTGGAATCAGAAATTATTTTTCATAGATTAAGTAGAATGAAATTATGCGTAGACGTATTATGCGTAGACAAATTATGCTCCTTAAGGAGAGGAATGAAATACACCATTTTAAAAGAGACAGGCTTATATAAGCTTTGCTTGTAAGCACTCACCTTGTGTTAGGAGCTCACATGTATCTCCTTCATATCCGGCAGCGCACTGACATACGTAGCCAGGGTTAGAGTCCATGCAAGTCGCTCCATTTTGGCAGGGGTTGGATGAGCATGCTAAGACTACAGCAGACCAAAGCAAGCACATGTACAGCAAACGTGCACAACAAACGAGAACCCACATGCAAAGAGGAAATGCTTCATTTAGAAATGCCTTCAAACATGCTCAGTGAGAAAGAAGTCAAGCAAAAGCAGCCTATAGCCAATTCTTCCACCCAAAAATGGGAATTTTTAAAAAGAATGATATATATGCTTTGCAAGACCTCCACCATTTACACTCAAAAGCAAGCACCACTTCGATAAATCATTGATAATGTCATTTTGATCAGTCTCATTATGTTCACTCATACCCAATTATGTCAACATCATGTCAAATTTAATCTACCGTTTTTCCTTTCCCTTACTCTTATTTCTCCGCACACAGAAGTGTTTGTAATAGGCATTGTGTGAAACTGGGAAATAATATGATGATACTGATCTATTAGATGATGCTTGTAAGTGTCGGCTTGCATGGTGATGTAGATTAACAGTAGGCTTGCGGGTGCACCATGTGAGAGAGAGGGAGGATTGAAAGGGGTCCTGAAAAGGACTCTCGATAATCTGTCTTGAGGGAAAGATTACCGAGAGTCCTTTTCAGGACTCCTCAATCCTCCCTCTCTCTCACATGGTGCACCCGCAAGCCTACCTGATACTGATCGATTTTTGTTTAATAAAAAAGAAACCCTTAACCTTAACCGCCATAAACAAAGAGAACCATTGAAAAGTTTGTAAGAAAACACAGTACAATTACTTAAATGTATAAAAAAAAAGATGCACTTCAATGCAGCACTAAAAGATAAAATCAACACTCGTCTCGAAAAAAGTGCCTTAAATTTCCCGTTTATCCCCTCACCACACAGACCTCTTTATACCGTTTAGTGTCAAGAAAGGAGATGAACAATTTAAAAAATAACCTGTATTTCTGAACCGGGCGTTTGAGGCAAGCATGATGCAACATCTGTCCTTGAAATGGATATAGTGCTTTTGAGCAGCATTAGAAAGCGTTAGCACATGAGATCGTTATCAACGTTAAGGCACTCACCAAATGTTTCGCAGTCTGGTCCTGTGTAACCGTCAGGGCAACTGCAGACGTAGGCTGACGGGTCAGCTCCGGCGGTGAAGCAGATCCCTCCGTTCTGACATGGGAGAGCATCGCAACCTACCACTACAAATAGCAAAGTTCAAAGAACACCAGCTCTAATTTGGGGTTCTACGAGAAATAGCTATATGTGAAAGGGTTTCTATAAGCAGTATGAGAAATACCAGTTTTGGGGGTTTCTTTTTCCACTTTAAAAAGCAAATCCAAAGAATATCAGCTCTGGTTTGGATTGCATGGGTCTCTATAAAGAAGGGGAGAACACTTGTTTTGATTGGGGGTGGGGGGGGGGTTACATTGCTTTTTCAAACTTTTGACATTTGCTAGAGCAACAATGATCGCGTTTTAGCACAGTTTGGGCTTGATGAAATTAAATAATTGTAAAATGACAATAAATCGAGTTTCTGGTAAATGCATGCAGGTGAAAGTTTGCTTTCAATCTGTTATTAGGTTATATAGCAAGGCAACATATGAGGCAACTACAGTAATGTGCGCGTGATACTTCGATCAGTATAATTATATATATGCATTTCTATTCAATGGATTAGCCTATGAGTAAACAAGCATGCAATTGATCATTCGGGCATCCACAGTAATGTGTACTCACGCTACTCAAAATAGCCTTTGTTTGTTATCCTCTAATTATTAAATACAAATGTTTTTATGACATTTCGTAAAATTGTCTAGCAGCTGTAAATGAAAACAAGGGATGAATGCAAACAAAACTATGAATCTAAACTAATTTGCATCACTCGAAAAGGATTTTGGGGCGCGAGCAGCTTCAATTTCCATGCAAATAGACATTTCTTCTAGGCTACTGCGGAAGCTAAAAGTACTGGATATGATTTTTTTTTAAAATAGTAATTACATCCCATGCTCACTGAATCTGCAAGGATTATGACCGTATACCTTCAAATGTATGTATGAATCAAACATTACAAATATTATTCTACTTATCATGCACTTTCTACTCAATACACGTACATGTGCTTTTATAAGGCAGCAATGTTTTATATTTCATCTATTTCGTTGCACAAAAACTCAGCTTGTTAAACCCTACATCTCTACAATTAAAATGAATCAAATCAACTTCACAAGGTATTTTTACTATTACACTCAGCTTACCATCTTGTATTTGTACATGCGTCCCATACAAAACGAATACCACTCGTGCATAAATAATACCATAGGGTTAAATGTAGTGATATGAAATGATACATATAAACGATAGTTAATTTATTTCATCTCTCACTTCCATTATCATGCAAAGACTATTTTGAATTTTAAATTTGCACAAAAAGTAACATTACTGATATAGTTCCTAGAACAAATGAGTACGAAAACCCACTCATACGGCAAACCATTAATTCAAGAGACTGTGAAAGCGCAATATTGATCCTCACTGATAATCTGCTCAAATTGCGCTTATGAAAAGAAAAAAAATTGAATGAGCCAATGATATTAAATAACTATGAAGTCTGATTAGCTGATATAAAAACGCGGAGTTTATCTGTGGGTTAGTTTAGTGGTTCAAACATCACAGTGCCGGGTTAGAAAAATCATTAATACAAAACACACGTGAACATGACACGAGACTAAATGTCTGTAATAGTACGGACAATGAGGTTGAATTCTTCCAGGGGTCCGCTTATAAAATATATAAAGCCACTAACTGTTCTATAAGCCTTCACGTATACCACAAAAAACATACGAATATACAAGCGATATACAAAGAGAGGGTGATGTTTAAAAGGAGAGTGGAGTGGTGCGAAGATAGAGAGAGAGAGAGAGAGAGAGAGAGGGGGGGGGGTGGCACAGACGATAAAGAGATAGAGAAACCAGGGACATATAACCCCCAAAAGGCAAACAATCATGCAAGATGCGGATGATAAGATACATGTTTGGTAAGGTCAAGATACTATCACAATGAATATTAGGACAGTTATCGAATGAAGAATCAAACAACCATTATGAACATGTAAGCCTGATGTGTGATAACGCAAATGATAGGAAAGTGGTAGGAATAAGAATGGAATGGATTGAGTAATGTATTTGTTTTTTTATCGAATTAAATGTACAATCGTACAAGCCCAAAATACATCTGAAAATAATGTTAACACTACGAACATATACATGTACGCCTGGTACATGTGAATGTCCATGTTAAGGTTATTGGATGTTGTAGTATTTGTTTTTACTAAATCATAAGGTAGTAATGCAGTGGAAACCAAAAACTGGATATGACGATAACTTTAGCACCATGAACAAATTCACTTGACATATGAATATGAGACATCTGACGTATGTGTGGCCAATTTTCTAACATTACCTGGAGGATTACCGCAATATATATCAATTACACCATTGGAGCATAAGCACGTGTATGAACTTCTATCAAAAGCGTCCAAACACGTTGCATCGTCAGGACAAGGGTTCGAAGCACAGCCGGGTACTACGTTGATAGGTGCTAAATGAAGAGAAAGTGTTACAAGTGGAAGCAGAAGGAGAGCATGCACAGATGTGAAGAAATACAATGTGAAAGCAAGGTATTCGTGCATAATTATTGTGAAGAAATACAACGTGAGAACAAAGACAAGCATGCATAGGTGTGACAGAAGCGATCGCAAAAAGACTTGGCAACAATCAACCTAAGACAATTTCAATAGCCTTGCCTTCACCTTTTGAAATGTGCGAACATTACTTTGACGTATGACACAATCCGACAATGATGTCTACAGGCATTATAATGGGGCAATGAAATTGCCATAGAGTTGATTTTTCGAAAGGCTATGCGATCGTGTTGAATAAGTACAACTAAACTACTAAACAAAGGATGTTACGTGACGTTCAATGAGATCTTGAGGAGTGAAGAATATAAGTTAAACAAATATTATTTGATGATTGCTCAGAAAATGTGTGTGGACCTGCATTTGGTTCGTTTATAAGGTAGTTGCTGTGACTTTTGACCGGGAAAAATATGTTGACTTCGTAAAGCACTAATTAACATGTCTGATGTACGTTCGAAATAGGAAAATTCTTGATGTTGTACAATTTTATTTGAAGAAAACAAATATTGATTAAGTTTGAAGTTGACGATTAGAAATTGAGCACGGTCAGTTAAAATTTCACGTCAAACAGGCTATGTTACTCTATTACTTTGTTACTTCGTAACTTGGTTACTTCACTACCGATCCTAAATTTACCTGTTAAACTACAGTCTACCCCAAGCTGACCGTTAGAACACAGACATGTGTAAGAGTTTCCTTTCGCTGCTTCCAAGCAAGTTGCATCGTCAGGACAAGGGTTTGAGGAGCAGCTAAAAGTAGGAAGGGGACCTACAGAAGATGGACAGATGGTAGGAAGGTGATTGGAGTCTAATGGAAGCTGGAGGATTAGTAGTCATGGTCGATGATCTATTTAAATATGGGTACTATTTTGAATATTCTTGAATCTTGAACATTCAGTGTCAGTTTTGTTGGATTCTGTGAGAATTTAAATTCTATCATTTCCAGAACTCAACCTTATCTTTAGTTTTAACCAGAGAGAAATTTAAAATAAAAGGTGCATATCTATCTACATATAACTTATGTGTATGTATGGTTTTGTTGTCTGGAAAGACAAATTTAATCATGACGAACTTTAATCTAAATCACATATCAATTTTGATAAATCACATATTACGGCGTTGCATACATTGTTTGTATTTGTGTGCGTGGGTGTGTGTCTCTGTGTGTATGTTTTGTGGGATAGAGAAATGTGTACCTGGAGCCATTTCACAGTTAATGCCTAAAGCACCGTTTGGACATAAGCAGGTATATGAGCTTCCATCTGCTGCATCTAGACAGGTCGCCCCACTTGAGCAGGGGTTTGAGGAACAACCTCGCACGGGAGTGGGGTCTACGCAATGGGTGTAGAATACACAAAAAGCACAGACAAATGATTTGAAAAGAAGTCTACGCCTAAAAGAAACTGATGCAGCTTCAACTAGATTACGTTAAGGTGTTTTTTTCCTCGTTTCAATAAATGTTACATATCTTTTTTCCGAAAAAACTTTTTTCTTTCTTTTTTTGACTTAGCATTGAAATTTCCAAAATAAAAAAGGACTTTTGTGTTATTAATGGATAATGAGCTTCTGATTTCTCCGAAGAAGGTTCATTCTGATCCTAAGTACTTTCCCAATGCATATTATACGTTTTGACCTGGTATTATATTAAAATGTCTACCGATGACAACGTTTTTACAAAGACGCATCTTATAGCCATGTTGATTTAATTGCCCGTTTCATAGGTATACATTATTACCTGTAGTTATATTACAGTGTGTACCAACATCACCATTTGGACAGAGGCAAAGAAAAGCAACTTGACCAGCCGCTTCTAGGCATGTAGCATCAGCAGGACATGGGTTAGAGGCACATGCAGGATTAAGTAGAGGCAGGGCTAGATTTACAGGGAATGAAGCGAACATAGAAATGGCAAAATTTAAGAAATTTCCTAGAAAAAGAGATTTGTTTGCTGAAATACAAGAGTTGTTCAAGGCATCAAGTGTAACTGTATCTTTAAAAAAATATGTATAATACTCGGCTCTTGGAAATCAGATGGACAAGCTTATGAAAATATTAATGAAGGGAAGGAGAGTGATTTGCAGAAATAGAAAACATGTTCAGGACTTATTCTAGCAGGCTTTTAATTATTTTTTTTTTACTCAGCTACATATCATAATCATTGATAACTGTTTCTGGTCAAATTCGTGCTTGTGTCAGATTTGTATTCATTAAAAATGCTTAAGGCCCACATTTTTAGCTGATATAAACATTGAAGAGGAATATCGTTCCTGGAAAAGCATTTATCACGTTATGATCTGGAATTATATTACAATGTCTAACGAGGACAATGGTTTTTACAAAGATGCATCTTGATCCTATAGCCATGTTGCATTAATTGCCTGTTTCATAGGTATACATTATTACCTGTAGTTATATTACAGTGTGTACCAACATCACCATTTGGACAGAGGCAAAGGAAAGCTGCCCGACCAGTCGCTTCTAGGCATGTAGCATCAGCAGGACATGGGTTAGAGGCACATGCAGGATTAAGTAGATGCTGCGGGACTAGATTTTCAGGGAATGAAGTGAATATGGAAATGGCAAAATTGAAGAAATTTCCTAGGAAAAGAGTTTTGTTTGCAGGAAATGGAAGAGTTGTCCAAGACTTCTAGTGTAACTATGTTTCTTTTATTTTTAAATCTAATACTCAGCTCTTGGAATTGAGATGAACGAGTTTAACAGATTAATGAAGGGAAGGAGAATGATTTGCAGGAATTACAAACATGTTTATGACTTATTCTAGCGGGCTTTTTGCTGTTATCTTTACTCAGCTTCATATCATAATCAATAATAACTGTTTCTGTTAAAATTCGTGCTGGTGTCAGATTTTTATTCATTAAAAATGCTTAAGGCCCACATTTTAGCTGATATAAACATTGAAGAGGGATATCGTTCCTGGAAAAGCATTTATCACGTTATGTTTTGGAATTATATTACAATGTCTAACGAGGACAATGGTTTTTACAAAGACGCATCTTATAGCCATGTTGCATTAATTGCCCGTTTCATAGGTATACATTATTACCTGTAGTTATATTACAGTGTGTACCAACATCACCATTTGGACAGAGGCAAAGGAAAGCTGCCCGACCAGTCGCTTCTAGGCATGTAGCATCATCAGGACATGGGTTAGAGGCACATGCAGGATTAAGTAGATGCTGCGGGACTAGATTTTCAGGGAATGAGGTAAACATGGAAATGGCAAAAAATGAAGAAATTTCCTAGGAAAAGAGTTTTGTTTGCAGGAATGGAAGAGTTGTTCAAGACTTCTACCGCGACTGGGTATCATTTTGTTTTTAAATCTTATACTCGGCTCTTGGAAGTGAGCCTGATGAACAAGCTTATAAACAGATTAATGATTGAAGGTAATTGATTTGCAGGAATGGCAAACATGTTCAGGACATATTCTTGCGTTTTTTTTTTTTTACTCAGCTACATATCATATTTTTATTCATTCAAAATGCATCTGCCCACATTTTAGCTGATATCTACATTGAAAAGGAATAGCGGTACTGGAAAAGTATTGATCACAAGGAATGTATCTGGTGCTTCTCTAAAGCTGAAGTACTGATGGAAACAAATGCATAGATTGAAAAGGAAATGCGTAGCTTGAAAAGGAAATGTAACATATAATATACAGCGAAGAATTGAAGTGGCACAGCATGCAATACATATACATTTTACACGAAGCACATATACATGATAAAACGTACATAATAACATGTATTATATAGAACAAACAGTGCAAAATTATCGGCATTAAGATACATCATTGTAGCAAGTGTTCAGTCCAACCGAAAAACTGACTCCAAATCGACTCAAAACCGACCGAGGTTCAGCAATTGCTTCCCTAGTCACACTAATCAGACCGTTACCTGACCGACACCAACATATACTCTAGCCCAGGGGGTGTTTCACAAAGATCCTTAGTTTAACATAATTCTTAGTTGGACTTAACAATTATGGAAAGCCGTTAGCATCTATGAAAATATTTTGTAAAAGTTATTTTAAAAGGCATAAAATGATAATTCAAATCATTCATATTTTCTATTATCAAGGAGATTTCATGTTCTTGATGTGGAATTTATATAAAGTCTAAAATACTTGAATTTTCGCTTTTAAATATATTTTATTTTAAGGCTACAAATGGCTCTCCATAATTTTTAAGTCGAACTTAGAGTAAGTTCGACTTAGGATCTTTGTGAAACACCCCCCCCCCCCCTCCCCATGTGGCTAAGAATAGATCGGTCTGGAGTGGATGTGACGTGGAGTCTGTTTGGCCCAGTGACTCGGTCTCTTGTCAGGCTGATGTCGGGCTAGTTGGGTGTGACTGAGGTCTTAGCAGCGGGTCGAGGGACGCTTGCGGATACAGAAATCGTTGATAGCATATCGGGTTTATCGAGCCCAAAGAAACAACGATCTGCAGCTTTTAATTACAAAGCAGCATTTTAATTACAAAGCAGCTTATGCACGCGAAAATGTCAAATTTTGACTCTGGCTTTCACACAACAAAAATTCTTTCGGAAATGCTTCTACCTTTCCCCTATTTATGTTCATCTAGTACGTTAAATAAAGGTTTGACGTTTACCTAAAAAGAATGTGCTATGGTGATATTAAAGCAACGAAAAAGGGGGGAAAAGGCAATGTTCTCTTTCATGAATTACGTAGTTTCCCCCTACACAGCAGGCAAGAACCATGAGAAGGTACATATATTACCTTGTACATCACAATTAAATCCCGTGAAACCAGGGAGGCATATGCAGGCGTAGCGTAAACTGGCTTGAAATTCTAAACATGAAGCCCCGTTTGCACAAGGTTGAGATGAGCAGGCAGTTTTGACTACAATGAACAGAGAACGGAGAGCATGACGGCGATTCCGTATTAGAAAGAAAAAATATTTTGACAATATTTTCAATTTCAATAATCAAATGAATTGTTTTGAGATTCATTTTGGGGTAACTCTCAGAGCGATTCATCTTTTTATTTTGTTTTTCGGAGGGTTAAAATCTATATAAATGAGCTACCTGCCGTATTGGACAGTTATATATTTTTCATATATTACACCCAAAGATTTAAAAATCACATAACTTTAAAATTTTCTGTTCCTCCTTCCTGATATTGATACAATAATCATAAAATAATTTTCATCAATTATTTGTACAGTCCATAAGGTAAAAAACTTTGTCACAACATCGTCTTTTTTTCTAATACGGAATTACCCATATGGCTAAAAGCATGAACATTAATCAAAATGTAAGGCAACGCTCAGGACACTCATAGTTATTTTACATACCTAAAAATGAGAATAAAAGAATAGCATTCGTTTGATAAAGTTTAGCATAATGATATTTCGAAAAAGGAAAAAGGTATAAGTGCAAATATAAGATAGATGAACATGGTTTCTGTATTATGAAGTGCTTGACATGAAATTTGCATTTATGGATCTAAAGTTTTGTGGCACTAGAGTAATTCTAATGTATTATTACTGATCATGATACGTCATATTATTAGAGCCTTCGTGGAACCATGCCTACGCAAAACATTCAAAGTTACAGTTTCTACTCGAACAAAGCATGCCAAAATAAGCTTATGAAAATGAAATTATAACTGAACGATATACTGCGCTAAACATCTAAATTACATACACCAAGTCACTAACGCCACGGTACTCTGAAAGTATATGCTTTTCAATTTCTGATCTACATCGCTTGATATTTTGAGTTTGAGAAACTTAAGCAACTTTTTGCACTGTCATTACACCAGCAGCACACATAAATTTGATACACAATACCTCAGAAGTATACCATGAACTTGCCTGACTGAACAAAGAACACAAATTATCTGTCATAAAATAAAGAACACATTAAGAGACCCCAACGAGAGAACACAATCAAGCATTAGGAGATTTTTTTATTGGGTTTACCTGCGGCAATCATACGTCATACTGGCTGTCAAATGAAAAGCTTGTCAGTGACCAGTACATAAGGTAACTGTCGCTGGTGAACGGAAAATTCATTACGAAGAAAGATATAGTTATATAGACAAAACTTATTCCACACGAACAAAAAGCGAAGGCGTAACATCGAGCCCAAAATTAAATTTGAATACGTACTTACCTGCGTTGTTCAAATATGCAAATCTTATGGAACGAATGGCGACTAGAATGGCGACTAGAATGGCGACTTCTGATTGGTCAGCTTCAGGATCGAGTCACGGACACATTACCCTGTATACACATAACTCTTAGTGTAAACAGCTATGAAAACCTTCATAATGTACCTTAAAAGGAAGGAAGTGGAGTTAAGCATCGGAATGTAAAGTCAAAGGGGGTACATACCCAATTCACAGTTGACGCCGGAAAAATTAATGGGGCAGGAGCAAATGTAGGCTATTCCTCCTGACGAGCCAGACTCGAAGCACGTGCCGCCATTCATGCATGGAACAGACGAGCATGCCATAACTAAAGTATATACGGTGGGTGAGAAAATAAAATCGGAACATAGAACGAAATGTAAACTCAACTACGCATGCAAAGGCAAAGCTTTGGGTAAAACCTACACGATTGAATAAAAACGTATTTAAGTACTACACGCATGGTAGTTGTTTTAAAGAGTTTTACGAAATGTAAAACCCTACTATGCATGCATAAAAACACTGCTTGTTACAAACTAAATGTTTAGATAAAAACTATATTGCTGCATGCATAACAATTTACTTAACCTTCCAATAATATTTGTTAGTATTATTACAAAAAAACTATCCAGCGTTTGAACGTTCTCTAAAGCTGTCGTGTTATTCACTGAGCTCTGCTTGATAAGATATTGAAATGAGAAGAGTATTACATTTTACGTCATCATTAAAGAAAACAGTGGTTTTGCCCCATCGTGTCTGAACGAGTCTTAAGGGGTTACGTTAATACGTGATGAAACAGCAACCAATTAATTAAAATGGTGACATACCAAGTACCAAGTAACGTCAAAAGCAGAACACTTATGGGGTAAACTTTATCCCTTTAAATCAAATTCCTATTAAAACGGGTTATGTTACTTCAGGACGAGACAATGATTGGTTTAGTTGACATGAAAAATAATACTAGCAGTTAAGTTATCTCATAATAAGTCCCCATGGTTAAGGACGTTCGCAGTACTGTTTCTGTGCATTTTAGCTCCACATGTCCATCTAGTTATGTATTTACCATGCTATATGCCTGGATGGACTTCCTATTGAGCATAGAGTAACACTTGATTATCTGGCTCTTCTCAATCAAGATGCCTACAGACATTACTGCGGCACGTCCTTTTTCAGATTAAAACAAGCAGTAATTATTATGCTACGGTTAGATGAAAGAACACTCGGTTAGTAGACATGGAACACATACCAGTTAAAGTTATCTCACAGGTCGAGCCTTCAAAACCAGAAGGACACACACAAATGATGCCATCATCACTGCCCCCTGATCGGAAACACGTTCCTCCATTTTGGCAGGTGGTGGGTTGACATTGTTCTGTTAAGAGAAGCGTTTGCAGGCTAAGATGGACTACCAAAGCAGCATTATGTTACAGGGATATAGGATTTTATTATTCTAGAAAGCATTCATAGCCATCTAAACTGCTAGTTATAGCTTAAAGTGGAACATAATCGTATTACTCTGAAAAGCAGTATTATTAGTCTCGACCGCCAATTGTACGTTATTCTTATCTGCTAACTGTAGGTTTGAATAGCATGACTCGCAATACATGCAATTATAAATTACGTTTTGTCCTATGCTTCGACTGTATTTCTATCTTGTATTATCCCAATCGCCAAAACAGCCTCATGTTTGAATGATTCTCATCTAATTGTGTCGAATAGACAACAAACAAGTCGCGTTTACCCTTATTTACAGGGGAATATTTGGTTGCTTTGGTTGTTTTGGTTGTTTAACAATAACCTATTACACTGGTAATATTTGAAGCTAACCACTTCCAATCCAGCCCAGTTCAATCAACAGAGTGTTTGGTCTAACACTAATTCCCCCTGCAGCTACAAAACACTTCACAATGTGCTCAAAACCGTATACCAACACTTCAAGAACAACATTTTAACGTCATTGATCGCCCGACATTGAACCTCAAGCATTTGAGAGCAACATGTTTTCATGTGATTGGACCCCTTTGACAAATGGGGCCTGTCACCACGAAATGAGTCCAGTTGGTCACAAATTTTATTCCTGTTTTTAAGTATTATATGAATCTATACATTAAGTAAGCTTTAAATTAAGGGGTCACACATTAAAATTGATAAATTATATCCAGAAATATGAACACAAACCTAATTGGACTTTATAAACAATGAGATTACCCAGTTTTGAGAAATGCATCATTTTCGTGATAATTTCAGATTACATAGCCTATATTATTTGCCAAAAAATGTTAGGAGATATTTTCGTAACCTAAGCTCTGGGGACATAAACTACAAGACATTAATAAGTCGATTTTTGGAAAAATCTTAAATGTGGTAGGTGGGTCAATTTTCAGTACATACACACTATACATCGCTATTACTACGATTAAGCCTAATGCGACACTGGACCCATTTCGTGGTGACTGGCCCCAAATTATGATAAACTAGGCTTCTGTTGTAGCTGCTGCTGCTGATTTGTTTTGTTTTTCTATCAATCACGCAATGCTCTAAGCTTCTAAATTCCTACCACTACATAATTATGTGAGCATTATGGGATGAAGCAATAATACATTTCTACTGCATGCTTGGTTTAGTAGTTCGTACCATTGGTAGTATCCTGGCAGAAGAGTCCGCTGAAGCCGGTCAGACAGATACATTGGAAACTAGCCTGATCTGCAGACGAGAAGCATGTCCCTCCGTTCACACACGGGTTCGAGTCGCATGCAGTCGTCGGCATAACTGACAAGTACAAACGAGTATAGGTCTTGCAGAACATGCATATAATAAACTTGCTATATCAAGGTAACATGGAGCTTTCCAAGTTACTCCATTAAGGCAATGATCCACAAAACATGCACGTGCAATATTTGTCAATGTATTTTGTTATAAGATTACAGTTTCATCATTTCTAATGATACTTCATTCAACTTATAAGGAACAACATTCGATAACCATCATATCGGCAGTCATATTACTATTAGCAAGTTAGAGCATGCTATGAAAACAAAGCCTACACATGCACATGGTGAGACATATTAAATTCATTTGGTAAGTTTTCAGGGACTATAGATCGAAGAAAGCGAGGGGGTAGGTACTATTAGATAGAATGAAATGCGCGGATGCATACCATATTCGATGCGACACCACCAATAACTGGATAACAGTACTGTCAGAAATACACGTTATATCCTATCTTCTGACAACAAGGCACTTAATCCATATACTTTCACTTATTATATCATTTTCATTTGCTAAAATAATTTTAACAAATGTTTAATTTGTCTTTTCTAACAGTCTAAAATAATCATTATGGGTTTAACAAACATTTTAAATGCAAGGGTCGTTGCCTACATGGCTTTGTCGGGCAAACGGTTTCGTTTGGAATAGATAGGGCCTATATTGCAAGAGAAAGAGAGTATGGCTCTCGACCTCGTTAGAATTGAAAAACATTTCCCTGAATCTACTCTTTTTTTCTATTGGTGTCGACTGGAACCTACCCCGACGTGTCCACTCGTCATCAAAATGTGTTCACATGACTGTCCTGAAGTCTAATCGGAATGAGAGGTATTTAAAGGCCATGTAATTTTGTTTTTGGTACCTACATTATCCAGAAAATATTCATCGCTGCTTTTGTAACAAGCTCTGCGATATGAAAATTTAGCGGTGCTTCAGAGAACTAGATCTTTAAACCTCCTCTTAACCTCTTTAAACCCTAGGGAATCGGGTTCCTTGATAATTGAGGCCTACTGAACCTCCTACAAGATTGTAATAAAGGGCTATGTTTTCGCCTTGAATTATGTGTGTCTGTTGGGGGGGGGGCGGAGAGGGAATACGTGTCCCCTCGTCCCCTGCAAAACAGGGGCACTTTTAAAATACAGGAACAGTTAAGTGTTACACCTTATGTAGACAGAGTGCACGTCGGGGGGAACCTACCAACATTTTCACAGGTGGTGCCACCAAAACCCGACGGGCAGGCGCACGTGAAAGTAACAGGCCAGGGCAGACAGGGTGCGCCATTGCGACATACGTGAGGAGTACAATGTGCAGCTACAGAGAAGATATGTGATGACGACATGTGTTAGTATGTGAGATGAAAGAAGCATGAAAGAAGCATGAAAGAAGATGTTGTGCAAGTAAGAAAATGAGATCAGAACTTTACCTCGAACGATGAAAATGTAGCTATCAGTAACTAAGCCAGTGAATTATTCCCCAAAATTAATGAAAAATATTATCATTCTTTGCATGTTGTGAAGTAAACACTGCGTCATCTTTTGCAAAACCATAACTTTTAGCAGAGGGAAAGGAAATGATTTGCTATACTTGAGATATATAATTTAATCTGTCTTCGTATTTGATGTTAATGGAATTTCTTTTGGTAAGTGTAGCCCATAACTCCCAGCTTTTATGAGGCCCTACATAAAATGCTGTGATTTAATTTGTGAAGACATATATATAAATATAATCCCTTTCATGTGTCCGATTACCACCCCCCCCCCCCCCCCTCACGAGTAGCGCCAGATTGGTGATCTTCTAACATAAGGTAATGTCCACGAGGGAGACATAGCGTTAATGACAGCGTTTCACGAAACCGTACACGTACAAGTTCGAAAACATCCCTTTAACATGAGAGTCTAATAATTAAGACGCGTTTCGAAGGGATGTCGGCGAACTTGTTCTTATGACGCTTCCGTGAAAAGATGTCCAGAATCCTACCAATGACACTAATTTCACAAAAGGATCCAGAGTAGTCGATGGTGCAGAAGCATCTGTAGTTTAAGCCATCGACAGAAGAAAAACAGGTACCCGTGTTCTGGCACGGATCGGATATACATGGATTGGGTTGTGCTAAAGGTGAAGATAAGTATATGCAGTGATAGGGAGGTGTAGAGTTTAGTATGCATGTATGTTATGGTACAGAAATAGAAATGAGCCCAGGCGATGGTAGAAGTATAGGTGATGTTTGAGAGGTAGAGATAAGTTTAGGGAATAGAAGGGAGGCAGAGATAGAAGGCAGAAATATGTATAGGCGACGGTAGAAATATGTATGAAGTATAGACCATGGTAGAAATGTAGGGATATGTACAGGCAACATAATAGAAAGCTGTATGAAAGTACAGATGATGGTAGATGTTGGAAGATAAGGATAGGAATACAGAGCGTGGTAGGTGACGGTTAAAATTAGAGATAAAGACGTAAAGACAATAAAAGAAAAGTGTGTAAGCAATACAAAAATTTAGTATTGTTTTGCATGAATGAAACAGAAATATGGGTGATATCGAATGTTTGTAAGAAAACAATGGCAGATTGAAAATTATTGTGCCGTCTTCTGCAACTTCTGCAACTTATTCATCAATATCTCATGCATGGGGCTAGCAGTTCTAATTTTGATATGGATAGATATGTTCTTAAAGAGGTAACCTTTCTGTAATAACATAAATTTGATTAGAAGTAGAAATACTGGATAAAAATGGATTGTAAAATGAAAAGTATTATTATAAGAGTATTCTACAAAGTATGTCAACCACGCAGATTTAGTGTTAATTTACAATGTTAGATTCTGAAAGTTGCATTAGATGGGGTCAGTCATATAGTTTAAGACTGTTCACCTAAGAGGCTGAAGCAAGAACAGATCATGTGAACAATTAGAAAAAAAGACACTGCCAAGCAATGGTAACGAAATTGTCAAGGGCGTCGCTGGACAATTTTGAATCGGGGGAGGGGCGTATGCATCCCTATCTGCTAATGTGTAAGCAAAGAATATCAACAAAGCAACAACAACAAAATCATCAACTTTCGCGATCTGGCGACAAGGCTCTAAATTAAGCACACCAAAAAATGACATAATATTGTCCCTCCGCTCCCTTCAAACCTCCAACCCCCCCCCCCTCCCCTCTCCAGCGACGTCCCTGCAAATTGAGGGCAAAATAAAGATAGGCATGGCATACCAACTGCTGTCTGGCAGCTTTCTCCATTGTAATCAGCACTACAGATGCAGAAATAATTTGTCAGGTCACCGCTATCAAAACACGTACCCCCATTCTGACAGGGGTTAGACGCACACGGGGAAACTGTTAGAACAAAAACATGAACAACGTTACCTGGGGAATTTACAAATATTCATCACAAGTACATTTATTACTAAAGTGGGAATACATTTCTTCTGTAATTGAATGGCATCTTCTAGAAAGTTTTCTCGTGATCATTTACTATCACTTTGTAGTAAGTTGTTATATTTCAAATGGCAATACCATTTGATTTATTTTGTATTTGTATGTATATTTTTGGGGGGATCAACATGTACTCTCATTTTTACATGGGTTAGATTCACAGGGGTAAGCTATGTTAGAACAAAGGAGTTAACGATAAATGGTATTACAGACAGAAACCCCAACTTTCACTGCAACAATGGTTATGCAAATATATATATATATAATATATCATTGAACTATATGTTCCAGTCAATTCTTTCGTTGCTCATATTGAGTAATTAAAAAAAATGCTTCTAGCTCTAGACGAGCTGACGACTTCACAGAATTAAATGATTATACGTTGATGATGACTTTAACATATGGGATAAAATACCCTGGACTAGCTCAATTAAAATATGACATATGTATGCATTAGGTATAAATAAACAATATGCAGTGAAATACATGAATCAATATCATAAGTTTGTACGATCCAATGAAACATCTACTGCCGTGGTTATGCATGAATGATAAGATTGATAACCCATTCACCCCAACAAGATCGACACCAGTCCGACGATAGACCGAACTAAGCATAACATTACCCCCGAATGGCCAAGATTCGTTCAGTTTGGAGTCGGTGTGGAGCATGTTTGCCGATGTAACTGATTAGTCACAGACAAATGAAATTAAAGATGGCGGTCGCTTACCGGTACCTCCTACATCACACGTGGTTCCCTGAAAGCCCGTGGCGCATGCGCAGAAGAAAGCATTTCCTCCGTTCTGTTCGAAACACGTTCCTCCATTGAGACAAGGATCCGAAGTACACGCTCCGGCTGTTATATCAGGGAAAAAAAACATTTGTAAGCAATTTTATGGTGAGGATGTCTAAAACTCTGAATCTTAACCTGGCTTAACTTGTCTTGACTCTTTTAAAAGATCCCTTAAAACATACTTCTTCCCTCAATAAGTGAATGTATTTTTTAATTACTCATTTCATGTATTTCATGTTTCTCTTCACAATTTTGTAAACTCTGTGGTACTATGTTTTGGGGCTCCTAAATGATCGACGGTATAATTATTGATTTATAACTTGGCCGATGTAACTGATTAGTCACATAGAAATCAAAGATAGCGGTCGTTTACCTCCTACATCACACGTGGTTCCCTGAAAGCCCGTGGAGCATGCGCAGAAGAAAGCATTTCCCCCGTTCTGTTCGAAACACGTTCCTCCATTGAGACAAGGATCCGAAGTACACGCTCCGGCTGTTAAATCAGAAGAAGAAAATGTTTGAAAGCAATTTTTTAAAGCACTCAAACTCTTTACCTTTCTTAACCCGTCTTTCCTCCTTAAAACATACCTCTTCCCTTAATAAGTTAATGTAATTTTTCTTCAATTCTATGTATTTCATGTTTCTTTTCACATTGTGTAATTTTGTAAAAGCTATGGTGCTTTGTTTTGGGGTTCCTAAATGATCGACGGTATAATTATCGATTATAACGAAGTGACTTGAGCACTGAGCCGTCTACAAATAGTGTTTTGTATAGTTAGTGATAGACACTATCCTTTGCTTTTATGGGTAGTTAAGTTATTAGTTTTGGTTTAGGCTTATTTCGGACGATTTAATCACTGCTCTTACGGTCAACACATGTTGACAATATATGAAATCTCACTGATTTTAGGTAACAAAAAGATTATAAAAAAGAAACATTAAATGTTGCTTCAGTTATTGCTGGGATGACACATGTCTTCAGGGTTTCTCTTCAAAATCGGAGAACATTTGTATTGGGTATGGCGAATTTGGTAAATATCCCTCCGCCCCCCCCCCCCCAACAAATTTACAATCAAGAAATTTGGAATAAGGGGGTTTTGATTACGATAACGGCTGTGATGCACTTGATCAAATTGTTGAATGAATTTTATTGTGGATGCTTCTTTGTATTTGTCTTAACAAATTTGGGAGAAGTACCATACATTCTACATTAAATGCATTCGAAAAATACTGTGTCATGCAGATTTATCATTTTAAAAGGCAACTAATGTGCAATCTATGCAATAAGATAAAACCGTGGTACAATTTTAGATAATTGTGGCATTTCTAGAAGATAAAATATTCTCCCCTTTCAAAATGTTCAAATGGTCTTTGGAATTCACATGGAATATTTCTTGTAAATACGCCGTAATAAACACTACCCAATACATGGAAATGACAATAATTGTATTTGAACAAAACGTATAATTTGAGAATAAACAAGAAATAATACGAATACTGATTGTTTTCCTACACAAGACTTTGCCATACAACATACGAGTAGTTATTTTTTATTTAAACTTTCCACAATCATTCTCCTACAGCAGCTCTGGGTACTAAAACACACATTTCAGTCTTCCAATAACCATGCATATAATATATCATCAGAATGCAGTACAAACACCCATGCAAACCTTACCTCATTTCCTTAAAGATACTTTGCCCTCGATCCAATGAGTGCAAGGTTAATTTTAACGAGGGATAACAGCAACAAAATAGGAAATGTTTTCGGTTACACAAGGATTAAAGATCGAGATTAGAAAATGGTGGGAGGAAGAGAAAAGTGATATTAATGGTATCCAACATGATAGCGTTAGATTAATCTGCATGAAGGAATGTGAGAAAAGTTGTTAATGTAATGTTAGAAAGAAGATACTTAATTTGAATGATCCACCAGTGGACTCTTTGGCGCTGGAGAAGGAAGGAAGGAGTTTAGAAAATGTGGAATCAGTGAATATTAAATCAGTGTTAATGAAAATTCGAAGCTCATTTGAGGGACCCGTTTTACAAAGCCATTTTTCAATGACAAATGACTATAATCAGTGACAAATCTGCTGATCACCAAGCAGAAGCAAGGATTTCAAAAACTGTCATTTGTCACTGATGTCAAGTTTTGTGAAACGCCCCCTGAAGACTTACCTGGTATCTGACATCGATTACCAACGTAACCACTGATACAAGAACACAAGAATGAAGTGGTGCTAATGGGTATACAGGTGCCTCCGTTAAAGCATTGGTTAGCAAGGCATATTCCTGATGTGGTTAGATGTGCGTGAAGGTGAAGCCAAGAATGATGGAGCAGCAAACAGATAAAGAGAGAAGGATAAAGAGAGAAGGATGAAGGAGAAGGGTGAATGAGAAGGGAGAAGGGTGAAGGAGCAGCGTAATGAAAGAGTGATGAGTTAGATGATGGATACAGCAGTGTTGGACAGATTGGAAGAAAGTGAAATGGGTGGTTTTATTAGAAGAGTGGTATTGATGATACAGAGGTGATAAGATTCGTTGAGAACGGGTATTTCACTCACACAATGAAATTGAATCAGGAGACATGGTCCACCCTTAACATTATTACCAGCAATATACCAGTAGTCAACATCCAAGGTATTTTGACTCATTTGTTACCGACATCATCAAACTCCTTAAAGTATACCTGATGATTCTATAAAGATTAAAGCCCTGTTAGAGCTGGGATCAGAAATTCTGATCAGTGATTTTCTCCCATGTTTATATGACCAATACATTGGACTTGCCCATTTACATGTAGGCCTACCATCCAAGAACATCAACGGAACCATTCACAAATTTAACCACAAACTTTAACACTTATGTCTGCCACTTCAAAGGAGTCAACATGCACACTCAATCACTTTCAAAATCGTAAATTGTTAGTAAACGTTTTAGTCAACACTGTCACCACAATATATGGCCTTCATACTGTACCTTCACGTTGGCTTCATGAACTGACATAAGAAGCCTTATATAGATTCACTGCCAGCACGATCGCAAAAACTTTCGAGAAATCAACCACAGGCAATTTCAATATATACCCTTATGGCCATAAGCATCGCCCTTGAAGCTTGACAATATTTCAAAGACATTTTTTATTTACAATTGGATCACCATTTCTATGGGAAAAACAGTAGAGTCTTGACATTCCCCTTGAGTTGATTTCTTGAAAGTTTTTCAGATCGAGTTTTTTTTTTTATAGCTTTACGGAAAAGATCAACAAATATTCAACACATCAAACTGTCGCAGTGACAAATATGACATGAACGTAGTACCTGCTTGAATTTCACAGTGCACTCCGACATAACCTGCTATACATGAGCAGGTGTATGTAAGCTGGCCAGTTACAGAGCAAAACCCGTTATTCTGACATGGGTTTGGATTGCATGTGTCTATGGAGTGAAACGGGTTAGAGTTAAAAGGCGTTAGTATGTTAAAATGTCACATTATTAAATATTTATCAGAAATTAGTAAGTTATCGTTAATATGACAGTAATTGATGCTATTAAGTCTATTTTAGTGTTAATAATTTAACTCTATTATAAATAAATAGTTTATACTGTTAAAACACATAGATATTAGATATAGATATCTTTCGTAAATGTTTTTTGTTACTACAATGATATGTATAGGGCTGTTTCAAAGAGATGTAAATCGATTTGAACATGACAGCGAAAAATAGATACACACAACTCATGCGAAATTATTTTAATCAAATCAAGCATATTTCCCTTTTTGGGAGCCATCTTAACAGTTTCAAGGGGAAGAAGTATTACACCCCATTGGTCCTAACACTATTAGTCCATGATTAGGCATCGGTCGGGGCTAGTGAAGGTGTTCGGTTACTTCATCTCTAAACACCAGCTCGACCGAAACCGCTGCGGCTATTTTTTGTTTATGATGGCGTAAAGTGTAATACGCATCACATTTCTGTATCTCATAACACAGATCATTGAATACGCGCAAGATCTGTAATGCTTTTCGTTGACACGTAAAAAATGTTGATTAAAAATAAACGCGGAGGATGTTTTCTAGCGATTTACCGCGTGATAGCTAAACAAGGTAAAACCCAACCCATCAAGGCCCTTTATAGGGGGTGGATCCGGATGGTAGCGTAGGACCAATGGGAATGCCATCCAACAGACAAGATCAATGGTTGAAGCAGTGTCTGCAAAGAATGCAAACCTCACCCGAGTGACCCAGGTCGGGTAAACAAAAATAGGGTGTACCTCTTTCGGAGCAAAAAGGCCCCGAGAATCCGGTTGTGCATAAACATTGGAAAGTGAATTGACCATTCGCCTGACATACGGCGCCATTTTGACATAAGTTGGTTGCACATGGGCCTAAGCCGCCTAAGATATTGTTGGAAGAAAGGTGAATGGTGAGGTAAATGGTGAGGTAAGAGGTAAAAGTTACCATACAAATAAATGAGGTGAGGTTAGGTAAATACAAAGTTCGGTGAATAAACATGTGACGTGATTATGCAATGTAAATATTTAGAAAGCATCGCCGACAATTATTCTTCAGACTGATAGAGTGAGGGATGATTTGCTAAGTAAGATCCTACATTTTGATTGCATTTTCACACTGATGAAACTGTGCAGTAAAAAGTGGTTAAAACGTGCATCATCTCCGCCCTCCATATAAGATGTACATGCTGATATTAATCATAACAACATTGTTAAAATGTAAATAAATATCAAAAGGCATTAAGTTTATTATAGAGAGCATGGTTATGGGATGCATGAATGGACAGGATGGACGTGCAATTACATTATTAGTGTAATATTATACGTGAAAGATGGCCAGATATTAAATGTTTTCTACTCTTGTCCCTCTCATCCTCCCTCTCTTTCTCTCTCTCTTTCTCTCTCTCTCTCCCCCTCTTACACACAAACACACACGCATGCACACAGACACACATACGCACATATAGATTTTGCAACTACTCTATTATTATATTAAAACATGTTATTGTTAGTCATTTATTCCGTCATAACTGTTAGGTAATATGATACAAATTAGAATAAGATAAATAATTCATGAGAAAGTTATGATCTTACCTTGTAAAAGTGAGATGGTAGATGATTGTATATCGACATAATACTGGATCTGTTCGATAACAATAGTTGCGCTAGGGGTAGAATAAGACATAGATTCAATAAATTCCACTGGGTAATGTGATGACCATCACATCGTTATGTTATACATTATTTCAAACAATTTATTCATTGGTATGTTATATTTGTATGGTATGATATATTTTATTTATTTACGGTTAAAAACGAATACGGTAATTGTGCCCGCATTCAGCAAATGCTGTTTTTCACAGATTTGGCGTTCTTTTTTCTCGGATATTTACACTGAACTTCCTTAGAAATTGTAAAAGGAACATCAACATATCTGGTAGATATAAAGTTTCAGGTCATCTAAACAGTATATTGAGATAGTAAATAAATTTCTTTCCAATATACTTTTCTGCACCTAAACACGAACATAAGTGTTGTATCATTATGTTAGATGCTGCTTATAAGTATCGGCTCGCATGGTGATGAAGATACAGTAGGCTTGCGGTTGCACCATGTGAGAGAGAGGGAGGATTTATCCTGAAAAGGACTCTCGGTAGTCTTTCTTGAGTGTGTGTAGTCCTGAAAAGGACTGTTGGTGTAGTCTTGAAAAAGACTCCCCAATCCTCCCTCTCTCTCACATCGTGCGACCGCAAGCCTACTGTACATCATTATGTTGTTTCATCATTACGGTATATTTCTTGGGAAGGGCTTTTCTCTTCCCAATATCACCATGTCGCCACAAAAATACAATACTTGCTCAAATGTCATCAGATAAGTTCGACTTATATATGGTTAGACTTACTGAAATGAGATGGATCCAAGGGTCGTACTCTGTGGTGCTATCCAAGTGAATGTAATAGGAAAGAACTTGTCGTTATTACTCGTATGTGTGATGGAATCAGCATTGCTAGAACATGACTTGGTCTGAAGACTTGCTGATAGACCGTCGGTAGACCAGGAACCCACGATAGCACCAGACGATGTCCTGGCCTGGAGTAGGATGCCTCGGAACTGACTCGTACCTCGGACTTGCACTGCAGGAAAGACAATGGGAATATTTTTTAAAGAAAATTAAAAATGTAATTTGAAATACGATGATAGATCAGTGAGTTTTGATTGTGTGTGTTTCTATGTCGAGGCTTTAGACTCTAATAGGGGAGGTCCCGGGTTCGACCCTTACTTCGTACCTACAACCTTGGGCAAGGTGTCTTACCCACGTTTATCCCTCTCGACTTCGGGGGTTTAAATGGGTAAGTGGCAATATTCGAGTAATAGTTAGAGTACGCGCAGGCACAGCAATATCAATAATTATGTGGCTACCCCGGGAAAAGCAGGACAAAGTTATTATTTTCATTATTAGTAGTAGTAGTATTGTTATTATCATTATTACAGTTTATCGGGGTTTTACAGACGTGTGATTATTAACGTATGGGGGCGTCTGCCAGATATGACCCAGTTTCAAAACTGAGGGGGGGTCCGTCAGAGGGGACTACAATCACAAAAGTCATATCTCCCAAAGACTGTGGTATGATGATCGCATAAAGTATAATTGGTCAGTCATGTGCATTTTCATACAGGAGGTTATCTTCGTATTACTATTATCACTGATCATGACAAAAAAACGTATTATTCTATCTATTCTCACATCTCTCCCTCTTTATATCTCATTTCGAAGACATTGCCGTATAATCTTTTCAGTAAGTTATCATGGTCACACCAGGAATATTTACATGTGTCAAGAGAGGACGAACTCCATACAAGACACGTCACTTAAGCGATAGTACACCTCAGCCCACATGACGATGTACTGAAATATTCCTGCTTTGTTAGTTGTATTTGTGTAACCTTCTGAGGTAGTAGACGTCATACTGTAGGTTTCATTATAAAAGAGTTAACAAGTTGACCATTTCTATTCCCACAATTTGAAGTGTTTTTGTTTCTTCCTCACGTCACCCGTTTCCGTTTCGTTCTAAGACACATACATAACGGTGTAATGATGTGACTGTAAGGTTTATCCATTTCCTGTCATTAATCAGAAGTTTGAAATCAATTTTCAACATTATAGTTCGAATGTACAACCATACATACTCTCAAGTAGTATGTATGATTACGAAATTAGGAAATCTTTTTTTTGGGGGGGGGGGATCACAGATTTTTTTTTGGTCATTTTATCCGCCCCTCGTTAAATTAAAGTGCATGATATTCTATTTTCCTCTTTGTTACAGTATATATAGTGAATTCAATTATTTGTATGTTACTCCTGTTTATATATTTGCGTGATATGAATTGAAATTTGAATGGATGAGATTGTAACCCATTATTGAACCCATACAGTTCTTTTCCCCATAATCACCCCCATTTCTCTCTCTCTCTCTCTCTTTCACTTACTCTAATCGCTTGACTTCAGGCACCTCCTACTACCTATTTATTTATTTATTTATTACTATCTATTTTGCGCTCTCCCTCTCTCTCTCTCTTCAATTGCAGACACAACTTTTCATAAACTGTAATGCCACCACTCCTTAAACTACTTCAATTGACTAGATTGAATCACCTATTATCGCACACAAAATGATTTGTATAGAAAAGTACCATATTTATCGCATATAGAAGTGCGAATGCGAGACATGGCAAGGGCATTTTCCTTTCAACTCTTTGTATCGAAATATTTCGATCGGAACGCTTGATAAGGCCTTTTCAGATCTAATCCTGCCTATCCCAAAACGATTACTGTAGATTTACTTCTTACTAAAGGTTGGTCCAAATAAATTAATATAATTAATAAACAAATTGAAAATTATTATGATTACTAGGTCTATCGTAAATGTCTTGAAGAAGAAACATATTGCAATGACTGATAGGTAAAAAAGGATCATCCCTTCTGTGTCAAAGGGTGTATTTAACCTACTTTCCTTCTTTTTTTCTGATGGCGTTTCATACATGCACGCATTTAGTGAAAATAACTCAATTCTCCCACAAATGACAACTGTCAATTCGATAGATATGAATCCTACGATGTCTGTTTCCCATACTTGTCTTTTTGTTTAATTTCCCCCAAAACGATAGCTTATATTTCGTAATAGCTCAGGAATGATGAGTGTTACCTCTTAATCAAAAGTGCAGTCATTTTGTTATCGAGTTCGTGAGACTGCGCCTTTATCGTAGCCTTGGGGGAGGTAGTTATTCCGCACCTTTGTACCATGGTGAGGGAAATAGTGTTTACTATCGAGGCGAGGATAATAGGTTATGGGTGAGGCACTATATTCATCGTGACCATTGTCATCCCATGCAGAAGTCATAACAAGTGGAACTCTTGGTGTATGTGGGAACTAGACCAGTAAATTCTAGATGTACTATTCAAATATTTTGTTTGTATCTTGTATTCTTGAGGGGAAAAAGAGCGATAGCGTCGATTATGTATATTTAATGGTATTGCTGTAGAAGTCAATCACATTCTAACAATTCCTATGTTTAGATCAATCTTCACTAAAAGGACAAAGTTGTTATAAGTTGAAATCAAGACATCTTCGTTGTTTCACTCACTATGAACATGACGGACAAAGAAAGCGGACAAAATATACAGTTCCTCAGGTAGACAAAGGAACATCCCTTCACTGCTATTATGTATAAATGTGTAAAACAGGTGAATATCCATGTGACATCTGTTCTACAATTTTTTTTTTACATAATAGCAGTGAAGAGATGTTCCTTTATCTACCTGAGGAACTGTATATTTTGTCAGCTTTCTTTGTCCGTCATATTCATAGTGACAATGCCCATGTAGAAGAACGACAGATGTGTAAAAACGTAACAAATGTGACTCATTTTAATAGAACATGTATCAATCATGATCACGAAGAAGGTATAGCTAAGATTTATTTCACGACTTTGGGTGGTTGATATGCAAAACAGACTTGTTTTCACATTCCGTCAGCTTATACTCTAGAAAGCGGGTTCCTTCTTGATGAAATAATGCTTAGATTCAGGAAATAAATTGTCGCCTGTTCCTTCTTCGGATCAGCATTGATACATTGAGTCATGTTAGTCACGTATTTAACACACTTGCACAAGCAGTGACTAGTATATGATGTCACGACAAGATATTGATAATGTCTTTTTATGCTCAAATTATTGATGAAATATTTATTTCAAAACAATCTTATGATAAATTCATTTGGAAGAAATCGTTCTGGTCAGCAGGATTCGGATAAGAAAGGATCATACTATTCAGAAGGCGCTCGCTCATTATGGATTTAAAAAAACCCATCACAAAACACCGATTTTGTGGTTAATGCGCCCATTGAAATCTCCTTGGACCAAAGAGGTAATACCTAAACAATGCCCTGCTATACATTTTGCAAGGTCCTGTACAATCTATAATCTGTGTCCAGAGATCACTTGTACTTTTTAGGAAGGTTATCAACCATTGAGTTTTACAGCATACATGATAACCGTTACACGAACGAATGAAACATCGTAATTGAACGTAAACGAGGGCAAGTTCAAGCTATTTTATCCCCTACCTTACTGACCACATTTATGATTTTAGTATATTCTGATGACCATTGTATCAACGTAACAATATGAAATGAAATCACATATTCAATGTCAATTTAGGGGCAGAACCGCAGAAATATAAAGTATACTTTACCTGGGAATTTAATCGGTGCCTAGAAGGATTTATTCTTCGTGATTTATTGTGTCTGCTAAAGGCTGCGGAAATTGTGCCATTAGTTGAATGAATCGGGCATAGAATTTAAGGGGTTTATAAGAATTAAAGCGGTCATGGGTTCTTTAAAAAGAAAAACTTTGATTATCCTGGGGATAACCTGTGAATAGGAGAAACTAAAGGGAGTATTCAACGTTCTGAAACGACAACGGTAAATTGTCTGGAGGAAAAACTGAAGTCTAAGGTAATCCAAAGACATGCGACAGTATAGTATCTATGTGAATATTTATCCACTTTTAGTATGAGACAGTGGGAAAAATAATGTCCATTTACAGTAGAGTAAGAAATGTACAAAATGTATACACATTTTCCTAAATGTATGGTAAGGGTTAGGGTGAGGAGGTTCCCTTCCATAATATAATGTATTGTGAGTAGCGCCCCGAGGGACAGACCCTTAATAGAAACAGCATAAATTAATGATATTGTTGTATGCGACAAACGTAACAGTTGTCCGTGACTACGACACAATCCACTGGTCAAATTGTTACTCTGAGATTCGCATAGATTTGGTGACCTTGTGTTTCAAACATTTATTGCCCCCTTATTATTCGTCCGATATATTTCAATTTTTCGCCATTTCGTTTCTCTCGTTTTCTGATTGTATACAAAATTAATAAACTTATTACAAGGGTTGAATGGCCCATTAAAGCCCCACCGCACTAGGTTGGTCAGGTGGGATTAGACCTCCAATCATGGTCACGGACAGGTGGTTATCTCATCAAATCAGCTCCCAATGAACATAATAAAAAGGGGACCATGGGGGACCAATGGTTACCGTTTGGGTATTGTTTGTTATATAGAGGGCGCAAGTAGTTATAAGTAGTGCAGGGGGGCTTTAAAAATACCTTTACTCCCATAAGAATATAAAGATACGTGATGTTTGGGAGATACACGGTTGGTCTAATTCCGGGAGAAGAAAAGAAGCAACCTGCAATTCAAATAAGGGCCTATTATCCCCGCAGACGTCCACGCAGTCGGTGTGTACCAAACTAATATTGGTCGTGCATAATTCATTGATTCTACCAATGTGTATGAGCGTAACATGCCGTCACCCTGGTTTCCATGGTTTGCTTTTAATCCGCGTTCAGACTGCCAGAATATATCGTATAGCTATGCGATAAGTCAATGATGTGTTTTCGTTGTCTGAACGTCTCGTAACGAAACGCCTGCTTGAGCGTCGTTTCGAATCAAAACGCCATAAAGAATCAGTATCCCGTTCTAACCTGAACGTGGTATCGTTCCAAAATCGTAATTATTATTGGATGGGGCTTGTCCTGAGCGTAGGCTTAAACTCATGATGTACCAAATGTCATGTCAACTGACCTCATCGAAATTTGTTTCTTTATTCGTTTCTTAATACGATGTCGTCATCCAGCCTTTACGCCCCTTTCCGTATACGATGATTCTTTATACGGCGGTTCTTCGATCAAACGAGTTTCGTATACATTTATTTTAGTCGGAACGGACTTTGAGACGTGTTTGTGGGCCAGCTTATTCCGTGTGTACAAACACTTGACGTTGAGCTAGCTTGATCAGTTTAACCGAATCCAACCGTATTACTGTTGATGCTTGACACCACAGTCACATCGACGAGACCTATTCTAGACCGAACAAAATAATGCATTGCTCCCAGAGGATGTGCGATGGCTCAGGGGTAGAACAGTGGTCTCGCAAGCGGGAGGTCCCAGGTTCGAAATAAAGACAAAGGGCTCGTAGTAGTAAGGCATTAATTCCTCATTACCAAGTCCCTCAGAGAGGACATAAAGTCGAGGTTGCTTACTTACAAGCATACACATCCTTTCTTAGCAGTCAGTTAAAACAGCAGAGTTAATGACTTTAAGGCCAATTTAATGTGCCTAGTTAAACAAAAATCATCACTTAATGGTCACATTAAATGGAAATTGTGATGTTTCTTTTCTGAATGTACATTTAAACACTCGCAAGAATGAGGAATTGTTGGATAATAACATTCATAATTAATGTGAAAAATGAAAATGCTTGTGTTTGGTTCAGATAGTCATCATGAGTGATAAAAGCCCTCAATATCCCAGTCTTTTAGACGACCCATGCCCACGTACTTAACCCTACCGCGATCGGTATCTAGCATTTAATACGAACAGTGGCGTTTTCACAGGGGCACTCCCCCCCCCCCTCATTCAATGGTGAAAAGAAAGTGAAAGAAAGGGCGATAAAGAACGAAAGGGAAAGGGAAAGGGAAAGGGAAAGAGAACAGGACAAGAAAAAATGATGCGTGGACCACCTCCCGTACCCTCCCCCAATCAGTAGCCTTGTAAGTTCATACTCAATTTTCAAGTAGTCCCCCCCCCCCCCATTGTTACAGTGCTTCCTCGATGGATGGTGGAATCACGCTATGCCAGTGATTACATGAACTGTCTGGAAATCTATCTACACCTCAACTATTTACCTCCCGATCTTACTTCCTGTTATAAGAAAACCAATTGCACAACCGAATACAGCGTAAAGGACTTAAGATCACACACAAAATAATGACTGCTCGTTACTTTGAGACAGTCATGGCTAGTATTCCCATTTACAAAAACACGATAAAATCTATGGCATTTTAAACTCCACAATATTTTATCTTTTATCCATTAAGTAATTATTATTCAATTTCTCCTATTTTGATTTCCTTACAACGTGGTTAAAACAACGTTTTAATTGGATGCAAGATTATTGATCAAAATAATGTAAAATGGGATAATATCTGAGACTGAATGCAATTCTAATTGACGAGTCCACTCATTACACATTTAAGAGGAGGACGACACCCATTGATCCATTTCGCTTTCGTGGCAAACGTTGCTATAGCAACGTGTTACCAACCGTATACCACCATGTCTATATATTGTAACTCCTACACGCACTGCACTCATTCTGTAACTCCTATGGGCCCTAGATAATTACTTGGAAGATGTACATTGTACGTAATTACTGCAAACATGCGATTAAACCTTACACAGCTTTTAAAGCTGGTGCGACCATGGTTTCTGGTATAATATGTGCTGTACGGTAGAACAATAGCAATATCTATCTTGAGTGTAATGCTGAATTAATGATACGGCAAACATTAGACCAATTCTACAATCCGTTCTTTTTACTATAATAATAGGTGTAGTAGTAGTAGTAGTACAGTGTAGTAGTAATCAGATAATACAAATAATATTACTACTACAACTTATAATAGTAGTTATTATTATTTGTATTATTATCATCATAGTTATAGTGCCGGACAACCCTAAACCCTAGAATTGAGGGTTAAGTGAATGAACCACCATACTACGACAACCCAACATTCTTTAAATTCAATGTAATATAGAATTCTGTTAATGTTATTGTGTGTGTTTTACGACTGATATTCCTGTATTTAAAGTCCTCGATTTCTTTCAGAGAATGATCATGGCGCAATATTGAACATTTACATAATTGGAAAGGAGTGGTTATTTGAACGATTGTTATACAAATTGCACACCGCAAGCCATTAAATTCATCTCTTTACATGATTAATCATACTTCATTTTATCACATGAATCACATAACTGACATGAATGTGTATCATTTGTGTTCCCCAATAAGGTTTCCCATTAAAGTCACTGAAATAAACATTAACATTTTAAGATAAATACCATAGAGTATGTTAGGTTCACTCAAAAACCTTAAAATTGTCATTACTCAAATACACAAGATCGAAAATAATATGTTTGTATTTTGACGAGCATATACATGAAGTCATATCTGCGTAAAACCCATAATAACCTACCTCGTTGACGTTTGTTAATCAATCAAACAGTATCAAGTTAACAATTCATTATTATCTTTTCGCATTCATAACCTGGATTACCAGACCTTTCCAGAACTCCTCTCACGAAACAACAACTATTATAATTGATTTACCTCTATCCTCCATTTCTCTACCTCTATCCATACAATACAAAATATAGTCCTCCATAGGACGCAACCGACATAATACCTCTCCATACCCCCCCCCCCTTCTCTCCTCCTTTTTTGTCGTAATTCATAGCGTTATTCAGCTGAGTACTTTCATCTAAAACATATACACGAGAAACAATTCAGGAAACGAGCACAGCTCATCGTTAAAAATGGGCGAATATCCATATTCTAAAAAGTCAAAATTCAATAAACGTGTGGACAAAGAGAGACCAATAAACGTAGAAGAGGAAAGACAACGAGTCATCTTTCCTGTCTGGCATCTTCGTGACGTCATGCCACAATGAACATGGAAGAGGGCTAAGATAGGTGTGACACACCCTCTTGGGGCATTGCATCCGTGATGACGTAATCTTAAAAGGGGATACTTCTTGAATAAGCCTTCCATACAGCTTCCAACAAAGCGCGACATTTTTGAAGGAGACCCCTCATTCAGCCCTCAGAATAATCCGATTTAAAACCAGTTGGAAAACCAAATAACAGTCAGGGCTGCATAATACAAATCACTATAGCATTGGCCTGCACTGTGTGAATGTACATCAAAGTTTCATAACAATAACTAACCTTAATAATCATTGAGTTTACAAATTATTTGTCCAGGTAAAGAACATGAGTCACGTTTCAAAAGGAGTTCTCATGGCCGGTCATATTCGACAGATTGAACAGTATCAAGGTTGTCAAAAGAAGAAAAAATATGGATATGAATTTGTGTAGCATACCTTCGGCTTCGGGACTGGTATCACACTATAAAAACTTATCCAGACTTCTTTCTTCATAATTCATTGGAATTAATCGGGATAGACATGTGACATTTAAATTTCGTGAGTATCATGCAAGGAAACTAAAGATCAACTGAATGAAATGTAATATGTCAATAGGAAAACATTTCAATTACATGTTCATATCTTATGAGCCTGAACAAAATATATATCGATTACAGATCATCGAGCATTGTTCATTAATAACTGGATGGATAATATTCTTGTATTCACTTTTAATCTTGGAGGGAGCTTACACTGGAAGTGTAGTTACAGATGGTGATTCATTTCGGGGGCTGCTAAAGCTGACTTGACGGCGGCAATTACGTTTAAAATGTGATTGATTGAGATAGGGTTCTTTCAGTCCCGTGTTGTTCTTGAAAAAACTTGCTTAGACATTTGCTTTTGTACAGGGGGGTATGACATTGCATGGTTTCCATGGCCTCTTTTTCCTCTTACAGACTTTGGTGTGGTGTTTTAATATTCCAGTGCAGGGGTTCGAAAGATTATATTATTAGTGGGGTTTATTGTCGATGTTTCTCCTCAGCTCTTTGGTGAGCTTCTTGCGGTGGCACTCTTTGGCACTCCTTGTAACTCTTGGAAGAATAGCAGTATTTACTTATCATTCCATGAGCAAACTACGCATGCCGAATGAAAAACACTTTTCGAACGATGCAAGAATACCGAGCAAACATAAGTTGAATCCTATATTTATATTTCATACCAAAAAAAATGTCATTGCTACGTGCCCAAGCATAATTATGACACAATACAAGTGCATTATTAGTCCACGGCTTCTCTATTTTGTGAGTGAGAGAAGGAAAAATTAAGATTTTTGTTTTGTGTATTTTTGCAAAGGACTTTGAATGCAACAGAATATTTGTTTTCCTCGTAACAATAGAGTTAATCATATGTATCAATCGTTTGTGAATCGGCCTTGAAGGAGGTGGACTAGAAGAATAATGTTCCAACATTAAAATCGATGATGAATAATAATGAGATCATAATACAATTTCACGCTCTATAAATTTACAGTCAAACATCGTTTTATTGTGGCAATATCTATTTTGCAGTACGTCGACAGGTATGGAAGCCGTTTATCATCTATGTTAAAATACTTCAAGGTCAATAGCTTGTTTACTCCAGTTTGCATTTCGTGGTCGGACAGCAGACTATTGTATGAAATCTTTACCCGTAACTACATTATGAAACTGCACTATATTCGAAAGTCAAGATGCAATATGCAGAAAAGGCTGCATAATTTTGTTTCTATAATATTTATCATGTTTATATTACGCCATTCTTAGTAATACATTAATCACATTTTTAACTATTATGGTGATGTCAATATGCAAAGATCAACGTGTATGAATAGGCAAAATGAAGGTAATTGCAATTTATGTATTAGAGTAAGTCTATCCAGCCGTATTTACCACTGGATCACCATGCTACTCTAATGAAATGGAGAAGTTTGTCTCTATTGTTTCAGCTGCTTAGCGGATCGATATTCTACCGTCTGGTCACAAGACGTTTCACTCATTCCTGTGAAAAATCACAGTTCGCGGAACTAGGGCTTGTCCATTCCCTCTTTTTATATCCTTTAAATTCCATTTCCAGAAACTCGTTTCTATTTTGATAGAATCTAAAACACGTGTCTAATATTAGGCATACAGTAAACACGCCTCAATCAAGACTGTTTTGAAAGTGACAAGTCGTATTTCTGTATATTGAATACATGAAATGGAAGGTTAATTTTTGTCTTTTTATTCTAAACAAACATTCTATTTAAACCATGGCATAAATGTTGAGTTTTTTAGTTGCATTTCATATCCTTACTGAATTTTCCTGCAGATAACACTAAAATAACATATTTTTTCCTAGATCAAGTATTAAATCTGTGAGAAAAGTTATAATGTTATTCTATTTCCTTCAAGATCACTCAAAGACATTCGTAATTAATTTACATTTCGACAACAAAAAATGATTCTGCAACATACACCTTGTTACCATACATTAGCTTGTACATGAAATTGAAAATCATCTCAATTTTGTAAAATTCAACGTGTGCTTTCTGAGTGCAACCTGTTACCATCAGTCAAATTAATGGAAAAGTCCCAAATGCAATACGCATGTTGCATGCAGAACGAATAAACTACACAAGCCATGGGAAAATGTTATGAAAGACTTCACGCTGGGGTCCTAAAATCTGCCTAGCCTCACAAATATATGAAAAGGCGATGTCCATGATTGATTATATTGAAAGGAACCTCAATCATAAAACGAAGCAGGTCCTTGTGTAGTGAAGACCTGGAAATGCATTGTTACGTGCATTGCTTCGTAATTGCGTCGTTTTAGGTTTTTATGACGTTTGTTCATTGAGAATGGTGAAAGGTCATCGTAATTGTGTAAGATTTGACCACAGATCAAAATTTTCTCGTATGTTAATCCAATTGAATTTTGTGAAGTCTCTCTAGAGAGTTATGATTGACATGATGAAGTCGTTCATCAAGCATCATAAGTATAGAGAAAATAAAAAGATAGTTGATGGCAGTACGGGGCGAGGTCTGGGTTTGGTGAAATTGACCATATTACAGGTACGTCCAGTAACGATCTGGTAAGACCAAAGTAATAATAAATGTGTATACCTGGGCCGAGGTTATGTGCACAGTATATTAGAAGAAGAAAAAAAAATTTGCGTCACAAGTTGTTTATTTTGACAAACTTCCAAAAAAATCCTAACAGTGACAACGACGACAACGACAATTATTCAATTTTCATCGGACAAGTCCAAGCTATTTTGTCACATAAGTTAGTGACCATAATTACATCAGATTTAGATACATCTCACATGTCTGAGCAAAGCATTAGGTAATTGCCGTAAAATGTCTTTTATTGGTAAAATAACGACCGTTAGTTGTCGAATCGACTTTAGTGATTGCAATCATTTTAGTACTAGTCTGATTTTCAGACCCTCGTACCGAATGGTCGTACGTTTTGTGTTTCGCTAATTCAGTCAGTCATTCAATAGTGCCTGACAGTGAAGTTTAGAAAGTCAATGGGTTTCCTTGCAAATATTTGAATAATAGGACACTGCTAACGTTTAAATTCCTGCAAAGCTCTACAGAATTTGATGTTGGCTGCAAATGGGACACCGGAATACAGAGTTCTCCTATGGGACCCCCCCCCCGTCCCCCATTCCAATTACTTTAATATTTATCAACATCATCTAATCATCTTTGTCGTGCTCATAAAAGAGTAGTGTAAAAACAACTTCTAAGATTGTAGAGGAACGTGAGAAAGACAGAAAAAACACGATCAGAATATTGTCATCAAGACAGAGAGAGAGAGACAAACAGAGACAGTGAGAGAGAAATAGAGAGGAAGAGAGAAATAGAGAGGAAGAGAGAGAGAGGGGGGAGAAAGAAAGAGAGAGAGAGAGAGAGAGAGAGAACTGTGAATCCAAATGTTTTTACTCTTTCTCATGGGTCGATATCAATCCAGTTCAGAATATGAAATTTCAACACCGCTATCCTCGTATGTTGACAAGTGAGAATATGATTGTTTTCTGTTCAAATTTGAGGAGCAGCCGTGAAACCATTGTCTGTTATACAGGGAGGGTTGGGAGGACAACTATTGACCTTGAAGGTAAGGTACATTATGTCAAATCTGAGTCAAGTTTTCGGAATGTTGAGTAATATCACTCCTTCAACAAAGCCTGTGCGATTCTTATAAGAAAAATGCTTATGTACAGAAAATAATCTTCAGATTTATTTAATTGTTACATCTAAACAGCATAATTTCTTTTAACCTTCATGTTCAACTGTTCTTAAATAAATTATTTGGGCCAACTTCTCAATGGTCAAGGAGATAATAAATCCGATTGGTTTTCAGAACTGTTATGTGTTTGCACTTACAAGTAATATAAACAAAGTTAACAAACGTGTATCATTTCTTGTTTATATCAAACGATTCAACTTGACGCATTACCTCTCAAAAGCTGGTACTGTCTGACTTTAAGACCAAAATAAATGATCATTAAATTATATGCTGGTCTTCAATCAAGCTGTCAGTTTCCGTGTTGGAGAGAATTATATTGATATTTGCATCGTTAACAGAATGGTGTAAAGCATTCTTCTATTGAACATGTTTGATTTATCACAAAAGCCAACGTCACGACTGCAATTAAATGTGTATATTCCGCACCTTAATTAATGCCGCTTGTAAACGTAGAAACTCAATGGTACTATTGCACAACATTTATTGTAGCAAGATGTTGTATCACACAAACTCGAATTACTCAACATGACAAATATCCACCCGCTGTTTTTCCAACTGAAACACAAGGTGTGATACTTGTTTCTAATTTGACGAATACATTATAATGAATGACATCCTTGGTTTCTCTCTTGTCTGCTTTGTATATCATAATTTTCTTTAAAGGGAGGCTTTACTACTGCAGCTAGAAGGGATTAGACCACCCAGAGAGCCATCGAGGTCACTGTGACAGGTGGCTATCTCATTAACTCAGCTCTCATTTAACATAAGAAAAAGAGGATCATGGGGGACCAACAGGCACCGATTTGGGAAGTTTTTTATATAGAGGGAGCAAGTAGCTACAAGTAGGACAGTGTGCCTTTAAAGTATTTGAGATCAGGGCCCCGTTGCATAAAACTTACAGTAACTTTGCCATCAATGGCAACTACTGTGGTAACAGGGCTCTAGAGCCAATCGAAATCAAGGTTTCCATGGTACTTACCATTGATGGCAAAGTTACCATCAATGGTAAGTTTTGTGCAATGGGGCCCAGAAGAATATAGGAAGTTCTATGCAGTGTCAATCACCTTGTTTTTCATAAAGCTGGAAATGGGGTGCGAAATAATCTCAATATTGATAGCTGTTGCACTGGGAGTCGGTACGTGCTCGTCGATGAGCAAGGGCGAATATGTTATGTTTAGACAGTTGACCAATGTGTATTTATATCACCATCATACAGTTTGGACCTGACGAAGCGATTCTCCTGGGAAGTTATGGTAGGACATAATATTGGTGGAAAAGCTTTAGAAAGTTATTTGCTATCTTCGTTAGATAACCTCCTCTGGGCCGGTTTTGTGCAGACGTGAATTTCTTTAAGGATGTCAACCATGATGTTTGACTCTGAAAGTTGTTACTGAAACGTGTCCTTTCCTTCTCACTCCCAAAACTCTCTTCTTCTTGTTACTTTAGTAACGACCCATCCCCCCTTCTCTCTCTCTCTCTCCCCCTCTCACTCCTCTCTCTTTCTCTCTCTCTCTCTCTGTCACTTATTATATATATATATATATATATATATATATATATATATAATATCAATTTTCTGTATATTTATCTCTCATTTATATTCTCTCCCTCTCCTGATTCAGTAGTGATGTAAGGAAATAATGTGCTCCAGTTTCCAGTTTTTGTTACCAATTAGTTAGTTCTGGATCTGGATCTTGGTGATTAAATCTGTAAAATATCACTGTGGATACATCGTCGATAACTTGATCGACTGTACGAAGTTCGGCGAAGAAACCAAAATAACTGCTGCTGGGTTTGAGCTTCAAGTTGTTGTTTGAAGCTTAAGAGAGTTGTACTCTTGACCATCACGGATGGGAGCAACTGGTTTCATTCTTTGAAAGAAAAATCCTGGAAACTTCTGACCTGTGACTAATTTGGACGAATTTCAGGCTGTTCCTTTTTGTGTTCCGTGAGTAAACTCTCATGTAATTGGGCAACGGTATCTCTCTATAAGGCCATTTTTTATTTTGAACAGCATGCACAGTCTCTGATGCTTTTCTATGATTTGAAGAGTATCCCGACCTACCTACTTACTTCCTGACCGTTCTTCCCTGTTGTAATTTCTTGAGTGCATAAACTGGAAGCTTGATGCTGAATCTATCATTTGGAATTCAAGCCTAGGCCTACTAATAAGATATATTAATTAAACAAAACATCTACATAATCTCTATTATCAAAAGAGCAAGAGTTAAATAACAATGTACACTATGTAATGTAATGAGTGTTTTTTCTTTATTTACGTAACTAGTTTGTTTCTTGAAGTCGCAATAACAGTTTGTAAACCATTTGTTTAACTTTGAAATGAATTGTAGATGTGATAAATGTGACAAAATGTAATTTCTTTTTATTTGTATATATGTTTCTATTTGATGCGAATATATTTGAAATCAAGTCAAATCTAATCATATCAATAAACAGGTCATCCAATTATGGAAACTATCATCTCCATAGATAGAAAGAGAAAGACATCTTACCTTGCACTGATCCTCCAGAAGTGTAGGAAGATGAGAGAGGAACCACGGAGAACGGAGGGGTACCTGTCTGGGGCGCTCCCGGATGGTCTGGCATCAGGGTATTACACGCAGAGTCTCCTGCTCCAGTAGGAAATCCATTACAATCCAGGAATAAGAGACCCAAGTAGGAGAGGAACAGTATAGTCCTGATAAAAAACGAGGTTGGTAAAGATGATGCCATCCTGGTGTGATGATGATGGAAATGATAACCTAAAGTGGCCGAGAAGTTATCAGCGGAAGCGAAGGCACTCTTTGATCGTATCTCCTCCTCCGTTAGGAACTGAAAGTGGTGTTGGCGATCTTTAAGACTTCACCATTAATGTTGTCTCGTTTTTAGGTTCCCTTGTTTACAGAATACAGTCAAAGGCGATATGAAAATATAAGATGCCAGCAAGTCGATTTGATTGTGAATTGTGATCAGTGAGAGTTTAATGTTGTGAGATCCAACGGAAACGAAATTTGAAGACAAAAAATTATACACGATCGTATACAGGTGGGGCGTTTGTATACACGCCGAACTCTCTTTGTCGCCGATTCCTCACGTAATAATTGATCGCTTCGTAACGCATCCGTATATGCAACAAGTGTAATGATTCGCTACTGGCATCCCCACCCATCACACGCACAGTGTAATACCTATTCACCGCATTCGGGCCGATCGCACGCTTCGGCAAACACTCTCTATTCAATTCTATCTCGAAGGAATGGAATTGTCTGAAGAGACGAAAAATCCTTGATGCATAGTTATTCGGTTATTCACGGAGATGTTGTCTTTTTATTGTCCCTGTGCTCACACAACGGTTTCTTTTTAGCTCTCTATTGTGTGAGGCCATAGTGCAATGGTACCCCTCCCACCACTGTTCATTGCCGAAGTAGACTCACTGTATGGTTTGCATATGAATAGAGCTGCTTTTCTTAACAAGGTCAATCGATTGGTAAAACCACCAAACATATTTTATTGTTATTACATGTATTAGTTTGGCGTGGCTACCCATTCTGTTTGCACAGCTATCCCTAAAATATCTTCAAATGTTAGATTAATTAACAGGATATGTTTACGGACAGTCAATAGCTTGCATAAGGCTTGTCTCATCTTGCAAAAACTAAATGCCTTGCGTCGGAACGCGTCCGTTCCACAATATACTCGAGGACACTACTCTCCCAAAACATTTAATTATATAAGCAAATATTAGTACAAACAACTGAATAAAGTGACATATTTGTCTAATGAAATGATTTGGAAAAGTTATTTTCTCCATTGCGTGATTACGTTATTTACTCAGATAAATTATTTTTAAGATACTATTTTTTTTAGCATAATCAATCCCTCAAATTTTTGTTAAAGCAGCATTTAACACATTTTAGCGCTTTTTTGGTAAAGGTGTAGTAGTACATTGGAGAAGATTAGGGTTTCCCTCCACCCAAGCAGGTTAACGTATCACACTAAGAAGAAAAAAGCTAAAGAGGAAATAAACAGCGATCTGTTTGGCTGAATTTCTCTAACGTTTCATTTTTATTTTCTTCAAGAACTTTAAGGCAAGCCTTTCATCTCCCCTGTTCTGTATATGCAGGAACAGCTTTCGTTATCGAGAAAATAATGGATATTAATATTTGAGAGGCAAGTTCAACCCTTGAAAAACAAAAATATGATTTCTTACAATTCGACTTTTAGGTTCGAGGAATACACATCGCTAATTTACAACGACATGGTACTTTTTTAAAGTTCACTTGTCATTATCACATAATAATGAGAGAAATGTAAGAATACTGAAAATATTTATAGACAAAAATAGAAATGGGGCGTATAACTTCCTCTCAATGAAGCTATACACATTTCCTACTCAATAGCTCGTAAGACTAGAAAACACAAGGTGCCCTAAGAAATGTGCTATAATGAACATGGTTGGGTATTTCAAAAGTCTCAGTCGTCTGCAAGGAACCCGAAAACACAAGTAGGCTGAAAATGCATAAGGGTATACGGGGACTGAAGCATCCTTCATGATGTTGGTTGGTCTAGCGGCACGTTCAGTTGACCAGCTCTCTGTCTTCGCCTACAAACTGGCCCATGCGACCCAGGTTCGAAACTAAGTCACTTCTTTCGGATGGTAACGTTAAGACCCACTGCACTAGTTTGACCAGGAGGGATTAGACCTCTCCGCATGGTCACGGACAGGCGGTCATCTCATCAAATCAGCTCTCAATTTACATAAGAAAAAGGGGATCACGGGGGACCAATGGTCATCGATTAGAAATTGTTTGCTATATAGAGGGCGTAAGTAGTTATAATTAGTGCAGTGGGGCTTTAAAGGTCGGGTCCCCAGACGTAAATAATCATATCGCATTGATACACGTCTGTAGAAAGTCCAATTACACACACCTCATGAACCTTTCTCTTTCTTTTACTTTAAAGAGCAAAGTGACTACAACTACATGCCCTATAGCATTGTGATAGAAGATGTCTGCAAGCAAATGGGAATGGTTGATCATGTATACTGTTATCAAGTTGGAATAAACTTTCTTACCTTCATCTATATTGTGACATAATTGTGACAATATGACTTATTCTTGATAGATACACAATAGATATACAACTTCTCAAAAACTTAATCAATATGAACCGTCAGAGAGATTGATCTATAAGGTTCTGAGAAGGCATAGGCTTATCTATCAAGAATAAATCATATATTGTCACAATTGTTTAAAACAAAATGTATTACAACTTTACAGGCAGCAGTGTAATACATTAGAGTACATTATAAATGACTCAATCTTCATGAAGTGGAGGCGAATACACTGAATACAAAGAAATATATTATGGTGGACTACGTACACAATGTGGCTTCAACGTTCGATCTGAACTTTTCAGCTATTTCTCTTCATATTTCAAATATGAGTGCATTTGAAGGAAAATCATTTACTCATACAACGAATGAGGAAGTTCACAAAAGACTTTTCTCCCTTTCATTTTCACCAGAACCAAACGCTCCCTCTAAGAAACAAAAAAGGAGAAAGGGAATATGGAAGTAACTTCTTCGAGTTGCACAGGCGGCTGAGTATAGGTATCCTGAAATCCCGAAAACTTAAACATTTCATCATATTTATAGCAAGAATAATGGAATAATATAAACTATTTTTAAAAGTGGTAGGCCGACGGGGAATTGTGTTTTTGTGAATGTAATTTGTTTTTACACCCACGTATCAATCGGGTACGATACAATCATAGTTGTGATATCAGTATAACCAGTGTGTACAGAGCAATATCGCAGCGTCCAGTGTTTTCGATTGAGGCTTAAGATTCGATGTGAGGTTATGGTTACTTCGGTTAGGTATTGGGTCAATTGAAATTCTATACGTGTAAGTAAAAAAAAAACGTGATGCCTACAGTATGTAATATGTTGGGATTAAAGTGAGAAAATGAAGAAAAAAAAAATCGTTGATATTTGATATTCGATATCTGATATGATTGTGTAGCATGATTAATTTTGTTAGGGATATTATTTGGATCTGCAATGACCGAATTAATACTCAAATCCGAATTGTTTTATTCAAACATCACATTAGCAACTTTGGCGCAAGTCGATTTTTGCACTCTCGCAAACAATGCCTCCTGTTTATCCAAGCGTGAACACATACCACACAAAAATGATACTCAATGATTCGGGATGGAACACTTTTTCATAGGATGTCTAATAATTTACTGTTCGCAGATGATTTTAAAAATAATTAGCAATTTTCTAGGTGTAAACTTTTTTTTGACTCACACTGTATACTAACGTTAAAATTTGACCACGGGGCTACTGTCGCATATGTCGCACAATGTGTGAGTGATATGTCGTTAGAGTTTGCCGAAAGGTGGCGCTAATATATTACCAGCGGGTATCGATATTCATTCATTTCATTCCTTTCTTTTGCGACAATCAAGTTTGGGAACATTTTCTTTACCGTAATATTCATCTGAGTTCTAAGCAGACAAACAAAGTTGGTATATAATTATAAGGCCCACATTATCTTCAGATCTCCTCATAAGCCTTTATTATAGCTCATGCACCTTTGAGCATTTAATCCAAGAAGGGATAGAAATGTATTCAATAAATAAGAAAGAGGGACAGCAAATCAAAACTAACAAGCCCCTCTAACCAAAGTGGCGGATTCTACTATAGAGCCGCAAGCTTGTCGATCGCCACTATTTCTACCCCAAATTAATGGTTTTGTAGAAAAATCTAAAGTAAACATGGCCTTTTATTTAATGGCGATGGAACGATTATGACACATTCAAGGAATCTCTTTTCCCCATATTTTAAACAAATCTTTAAAATATATGTAGGAGAGAGAGAGATAAATGAATATAATTGTCGTCTGAGTGCCAGAAACTGACAGAGCTAGGTTCTCTTCAAGGCTTTCGGTGTTGTGGTGGAGTGTCATTTTATCTGAGAGTCTGTACCCGAAGACTACATCGCCCCGTCGAAAAACGCCTATAATGCCATATACATTAATAATATTCATAAAAACGTTGCTTATAAAGCGCTTAACACCGAAGTCTCTAAGCGCTAAAAAGTATACTCTCGCCCGATGAGGGACTTGAACCCGCGACCCTCTGATTAAAAGTCAGATGCTCTACCGACTGAGCTAACCGGGCTTCGGCAGACCAATGCCGTTCAAACGATTTACCCGGCTGTGATTATTCTTCTTATCCTATTAAAGAAGCCTCGTGGAACCAATACAATTAATGTGGAGTAATTTATTGTTCTCTTCCTTTTTCCTTCTTCTTCTTTGTGTGTGTGTGCGCGCGCGCGCAACATTGCTCTCCCGTATTACCGTATGCCTCATGCTCTCGACTGTATTTTAATGTATTTTCAAATTCAAGTTAAAATTCCTTTTTTCCCCTTATATTTGTGTTAAGATGGTATAATCAGGTAGAGCATACAAATCACTACTAGTGGAGGGGCCTACAGTAAAACAAAGCCGGTGGGGCTAGTGAATGAATAATTTACAGACCGGTACAAAAAGAGAATATTATAAATAATGTAAATTGTAAGGGAGGAAGAGAGGAAAAGGGAAGGAAGGGCCTGGAATAGGAAGCTACGGGAAGGGAGGAGTAGAGAGGGGAACTGAGAAAATTACAAGACAAAACATATTATATATATATAAGAATTTAGGATATTGACTCTGCTATCGTTATAGAGTAATAAGTAGTAAACAAACAAGACCAGGGAAGACGAATCAATGTTATACAGTAACATTAAATGTAGACTTTGGAAGTGTGCATGCAAAGACACCACGGGCGTGTGATTAAGGAAGGCACAATCGTTTGTCTAGATAACCTTTTTGAAGAGCAGGTGAGGTAAGGTCATCCATGAACCTACTTCGTATAGTAGGTCCATGGGTCATCATTAGGGACTTTTAGATTTACGTGGACTGATACGTGTGACGTCCATTCAAGGCAGTGCATTAAAAGGACGTCGACCGTAGCAATCCACATTGTATTCGTGCAAATCTAAAAGTCCCTATTAATTGGCGTATCTGGACTTTGGTTTCGAGGGACATCCGAGTAAGTAGTGAAGATCACCTCAAGGTCACCAGTCCAGTCAGTCGGCAAGCCCGAAAAACACGTCTAATGTGACCTCGAGTTGAATGCAGAAGTCGCGAAAGAAGACACGTTTTGATGTATAATTATCAGTTGTCGTGAATTTCTTCGGGTGACTTCTTAAATAAGCAATACTTAAACATCACCGTCATTGCGGCCGAGTAAAACATCTTTGAGAAAATGTCCATGATAGATATTTATTATTATTTATTTAATACATGGACGATGTCTCTAAATTGTTCGCAATTATACAATAAGTATACCGGCCATCGGATTCAGGCTTGCTCGCATAAAATATATGCACAATCTCCACTCCCTGGGAGCAATCCAGCTAGCTTGAACCATTTCAGAGGCTCATTTCAGCCACCCATTTACCCAAGATATTGTTAAAGGGTTGTTTTATATATTTTAAGTCGGAATATGATGATCAAAATTGTTCAAAGGCAATATTTGAATGTTTTTTTTAACATAAATAATTTATTGAACACCATAATCGAGGGTCTTTTTTAAGTTTAACACTTTTCAAAACAGATTTTATTGATTCATAAATTAATGCAATCCATCTTGACATATGCAAGTAACTATAGAAATAAAGGTAGAAAGAAATTTGTTTACTTTAAAGAAACTCATATGTGTATTGTATAATCTATTTCTCCTTCTCCACCCCTCTCTCTCCCTCCATCTCTCTCTCATTCATCCTGTTCTCTACCTCGTTTTCTTTTTCTCTCACCCCTCTCTCTCTCTCCCTCTTGTTCTTTTAATTTCAATTTAATGTACCCTTCCATACAACCACCATTCACATGAAACATAATGTATTGCTCATAAGCAATAAATAATTAAACGAATATCAAATATAAAATAATAATACGTATAAGGAAAAATACAATTATTTTGGTTTTTACACAATTTTCTTTTAAACAAAAAATACAATTTCTTGAATATGATATATATCATCATCATGACTCCAGATATTAGTCGTTTTAAATTGTTTCACAACATATTCTTACCAAATTTTCTGCTAAGTAAAATGACTACCTAGAAGCCTATAATCAAATTAAGTATTTCTTGATAAATTATGATAAACTTTATATAGTAGGCACATGAAATACGACTTTATCGTATCCATTTTGATTCGATTCAATTCAGTTTTATTTCGTCCAGTAATGACATTGTGGAAATTCATTGTGGCATTTTACATATTGCGTTCTACATTAAAATCATGTATAACAAGACATCAAAAGCATGACATTGAAATAGGAAATAAATAATGCTAAATATATTACTCATTGCGGATATAGTATCGAAACGTCGTGATCTAGCGATGTTATTTTCGATAAGAAATGAATACATTCAAAAATGTGAATTCTTTTGTGCGCTTCGCGGGTTTCTGATTGCTTTTATATTTCAAAGGTGTAACAAGTAAAAACATGTCAATTTCGTTTGGCATACAATGTACGATAACGATATATATATATATTTATTATTTTTCTGAGACGGAGGAGATTTAAAAATAGACTAGACACAAAATTAAAATAAATCCGTTGGCAAGGTAATGAGGTAGTGTTTTTTTTTATGTTGAGTCTTTATACCTATATATATATATACTCCCGGCGGAGACATTTTTACAAAAATGGACGATAGCGAAAAGTCTAAAGTGTTCTTCTTGACGCCCCCATCGGTGTAGCGTCAGTATTGATTCCCCTGAGCTAACTAGCTGTGTGAGTACCGAAACCGATTAGTGAAAATCAAATAATCCACTGAAGGAAAAAGTTGAAAGGTGTTGACTTCTACATACTCTATCAGTTGGAAACTATGAGAAGAGAAACACCATCGACACACTAACTATAAAATAAGTTAGTTGGAAAACCTTTTGATGCTAACCTTCTTCTTTCAACGAATCGCATATTTGTTTTCGACATTACGTCAAGAAAGAAATGATAATACACTAATCATCGGTGTTGTGATTTCTTGAGGAAAAAGAAGTCCTTTTCTGTATGGTATTAGCCTTTTGACAAGGCCTCGTGACTCTGGCTAAGCGGCTGAGATGAGTCTTGATACCCAGGGTGAACGCGCGATCGCCATTCTCGCTCTGTTGTTCACTCGGGCTTTCGCGATTAGTCTCTTTTTAGTCGCTCGGCGTCTATCAGACAGGTGGCCTTGTTCAAAGGCTAGTATGGTATCGGCCTAACCACTCTCCAGGGGGAGGGGGGGGGGGGATAAGTTAGACTTTGACGACAGCCTTTCCTGTGTTAGCGCCAGTGAAGAGTTCAGTGAAGGCTTTGAACATGTTCTCGAACCCGTCAGTCTTGTGCTCCCGAACCTTGATCTTACCCTACGGTCGCAATTAAGAATGAAAAGTAAGAAGTAATTGTTATTTTCCACTATCGCCGAAAATATCGTTTTGTCGCTATTGGGTAAACACTGACGACATGGGGCGCCACCGTGACATGTAGTGGCAGTAGAGAATGTTACAGACATCTGATCAAACACCATGGCCAAGGTCATGTTCAAGTTAGATAACATCAATATTTCGCATATCAAAAGAGCACTGGATTCATACTAACGATGTGTCATATATCACATCTAGCTTGAACATTGCCCTGAGAAAGTGAAATTTATTCGCTCCCTGTCAATAGTTTTTATCCAGAAGCGGCGACAAAGCACTACTTTATGCGATATTGCGAATTCAATATGTCTTGACTGGTAAATTATGTTTACATAAAGATATATAGAATCACTGACTTCCAAGTTAATCGTTCAATTTATCCTAGGTCTTATACATCGGGTGTATTTACCCAAATTGTAGAATAGACTATACCTGATATCTACCATATTTATAAAGGAAGACCTTCATAATATCGACGGTGTTCTCTGGGCCAAGGCAATCTACATGAATGTTGAATTTTTAATCCGCAAAGCTCATATTTCATATTTTCTTATCCTTTCTGCTTTTGACTAATCCATTTTGTGATATTGTTATCCCCATCATGACTACAACAGTTATCACTTTACTTGTTCGCATTATTACATAATATATCATTACGATTAATTATTATTGACCACGGAAATAGTAAACATATGTTAGCATTGTGATCTCAGTTGTTGACAGTGGCGTCCATAATTGCCAGTAAGTGGTACATTGGTAATCTCGAGTGTTACTTGGATTATTACTTTGACCACGATAATCAAGCTAAATATTTTGTTTCCTGTCTCACCTCTTTGACCCACCCTGCAAGGGCAGTGATGGCTTCGGCCCATCGTGGTTCGTATCTGGTAACGAGGAAACCTTCCATCTTCAGTTGACTGAACACCATCTTACCATAGATAGCTGATACTATAGAACAAGATCAAATATGGATGCGTATATAATTATAGGATAATCAGGTAGGGCCGTAATTTACATATTGTGTTATAAGAACTTATCGATAAGCCTAGCCCCCCCCCCCCCCCCCCCTCCAAAAAAAAGCCCTAATTAAAAGGCAATGATCCATGGAGTACACTACCCCTGGGCCACGTACTACCGCATCGGGAGACTACCCCTGGTATAATAACCTTGGACAGTTAGTCACAAGGCCAGTTAACCCGAAAACTACCCCGGGAATATCACCCTTTGAACAATATACCCTCTGATGAATCTACTCCAATTTCCATCAGATATTTAACTCGGGGCTAAATTTGTATATGTGCTTCTCCGAGGGAAGGAAACTCCAAGGGGTGTAGTTGTCTTAATAGTTACAGAAAATTTGAAAACAACAACTTTAGACTGGATTAGGATTAATACTGTGCTTCTAAAGCTAGGTCACTTTGCCTGCCATCTGGTAATGAACAAGCTAGGTCACTTTGCCTGCCATCTGGTAATGAACAAGCTAGAAAGATACTTGCCATGATTCAGTTTAAGCTGGTTTCAGACAGTCAATTAGATAACGAAGAGTCTACTAAATACATATTTATAAAATAGTTAAATAACCTAACCCATCTCAGCAGGCACGGGGAAGATTTCTAGCTTGATTATGGCTAACTTATACTAAGGGTAGCATTGTAAGTTCAACTCACGTTTCGCAGGTACTTTTAAGTTGTACCCTGAAATGGCTCCACAGCATGCGATGCGACCAAATAAGTTCATGTTGAGAACAGCAGCTGTGGCAAACTCACCACCAACCTGAATAAATATTAGACAAAACGGACAATTTTGAATAAGTTTTCGACTCCTGTTTTTCTTCTTATTTACATCGCAAGATCCGTTTCTATCCCTCCCTCTCTCCTGTTGTAATTCGTGTGGTCGGCAGCTCTTTATTTGGGAAAAACATTTTAGGCGAATATGCCGAAAAGTTGAACAGGATACTAAAAATCACTTTTTCTGACAAAGTATGCCGACCTGATAATATTCTCTACACATAATACCAAAGGGCCGAAATCGCACACCTCTCATATTCAGTACCACAGTCATACTGCCAAACCAACCTATCCTAGACCATCCTTGGTAATTTAAGTTGTTGATCAATGTGATGTATGTCTGACATTGGACTTGGAGGTGTGAATGTGGTATAAAGTATCAGTCTGTATCGCTAATGGTCGATCTTTACTTATTCAATTCAGCGGATTCTTGATTATGTCGTAAAAGGAATCAATTCATTGCCTTACGTTGTCAAAGTAGACGTCGATACCATCTGGAGCGAGTTCTTTGAGCTTGGCATCAAGGTTCTTTGTTGTCTTGTAGTTGAAGACTTCATCAAAGCCTAGTTCCTTCAGGTACTCACACTTCTCTTCGCTTCCTGCAGATCCTATCACTCGACATCCCTAATGAATACAAAATGATTGTGACACTGCTGAATACAAAACATAAACAGACATTAATTTCGTTCATCCTTTTTGGTTAAAAACATTATCCTCTAAAGTAATTTATGTATGTTTGTAGAACATAATTATGTAGATCTGATCGGTCCTTCAGTGTTCCAGCATCAAAGGCCGAACCAAAGGCAGTCTCTTTTAGCTTTACATATTTCAGCTACGAAGGTCAAAGCACTTTGTACTGACCCTGATCCTAGTAATCTGTCCTAATCAACGTTCCCGACAACAACACCAGCAGCTCCGCCTCTTACGACAGTCTTTACTGGCTGTGGATCACACAGATGACATCGGCCAACATCAAGCAACAATGTGGATTTGTCTTGATCTACTCTCTGTCCTACGACGTTCCCAAGAGCAAAGGCACACAGGCTCTCTTAACGGAAGCATCTCTTGGCCCGGACTATTTCAGATACGAAGAAGCAGTTTGTACTAACCTTGATCTTAGCAATCTGCCCTACAACGTTCCCGACGGCACCGGCAGCTCCACTCACCAGGACAGTTTCTCCCTTCTTGGGAGTACAGATATCCAGAAGACCGAAGAAAGCTGTCACACTACATGGAGGGAAAGTCCATAAATAAGAAGAGCCAAAGAAATTTGGTATTGGTATTTTTCACATGATCATAATTTATCTTACACCTGTAGCGAAAACTGTAGTCAAGAGGAGCACAACAAATTCGCTTCATGGACCTCTATGAAGAACAAAGTCATTATAATATATCAATGGTTCTGAATAGAGCAATCCAGGCGATTGTTAATTTGAACATTTGTTCATATAAATGTATATATCTTCATGCGGAAATTAAAACTAACCAACAAATCAGGTCCTGTCTTGTTAAGAGTTGCGATTGATTCGAGGCGATCCCAAGTACATAGATGTAGCCAGGGGCGGTGATTCCTTTTAATGGCCGGGAGGGGGGCGAAATGCGAGGAACGAGGGAGCATAGAGAACGAGAGGGGCGAACTTGACGAAAGTGACTATCCCCCTCATAGGTTTTTGAAGTTTGGTTTACAGATTTTCTACAAATATAACTTGTAAATTTTGAAGGATATTATGCGAGGGAGCGTAGCGACCGAGCGAAAGGTTTGTGCATTTTTATTAGTCTAAACTTTTCATTCAAGTGTGTTGCAGTCTTTAGTCAGTATTTGCTCTACATTTTTGTTGGTACATTTTTCAACCCCCCTCCCCCCTCGTTCCCCCGGGATCGCCGTCCCCGGATGTAGTTAGAATATACATGTAGTAAAACAATTGCGACACGGGCCCTGTGTCATGAAGAGTTGCAATTCGATCCGAAGTGATCGCAATTCCTTCAATCAATAATCGAAACTAAATAATCTCCCAACTCTTAAGGCCTATAATGTAAAGAGTTTGGATTAAATCAATCACACGATAATGTGCAGTCGTGGGAAGACGGACCACGAACAAAATAAAAACGATTTACATGGATAATCATACAGATAATTATTACTTTATTCATTTTTGTTAACACAGTACAGAGAGCTTTAAATATATATATTTCTGTGTGATTTTGAGGTAATCGAAAGCCTGATTAATTTTTGTTAATTCATCATGGTTCGTGTCAACTTGTCAATATGATCAGAATAAATGACGCAATATAATATTTTAACCGCTCCAACCCTTGCACTTACCCAGGCATCCCGATAGACCCGATGGCGTAAGATCTAGGCACACCTTCAGGAAGGGGCATCTTAAGGAGTCCTTTTCCATCACTGACAGTATGCGTCGTCCATCCAGAACTAGGAAGCGTCCAGGTCCCGACCGGGAAATCTTCGTTACGACTTTCAATGACTCTTTGGTAAAAAAAAAGAAAAGAAAGGAGTATTGTAGATGTTAGTTTAAAAACGAGGAGTAAATGGGATAATGTCTGATAAATCATCACTGTAATGGATCAATGCAATCTTTCTCAATATGTTGCCGTCATTAATTTTTCAGAAGGGGATATCTGTTTTGCACAGAGAGAGAGAGAGAGAAAGAGAGACGAAAAGACATTTATAGTATTGAATGCTATATGATTATTAGCTGATTACCCTCTTCAAAGCCATTACAAAAATGTATTTGTTTTCTGTTCCATTTATAGAAAGCAATTCAATAGAACATGTTCATTGTTAACCCCACCTGGAAAAAAGAGATCTAATTCAGATTTCTATAGGTGCACAACTACCACGTGCATTCCCTTACCATCCAAACAGCATAGAGCATGACGAAGCACATTTGCGAATAGAAACAGAGTAACGCGGAAGTTTGAAAATGTCGTGGTAAAGGTTATCATTCGAATGCAAAGGTACACTACAGGCCAGTTCAAAGACCGGCATGATAATTCAGCCAAGGTGTACACCATGATAAAGCCCCGGGGATAAAGCATACATTTATCTCAACCGAGCCAAAAATCTACAATTCAACCCACAAGCCGCGGATGATTTGTTTTGAAAATGTCGTAATAATATTCGGCTTTTATATAGCGCTTAATACATCAACAATGAGTATAAGCGCTTTACAGATATATTATTACCCTCGCCATCCGATTCAGGCTTACCCGCACACAATGTACGCACATTCTCCACTCCCTAGGGAGCATACATTACCAGCCAGGCTTCATTTTTTACAAGCGCACTGACACTTGCTCATCTTACCACATTAACATTAGCATCGTACCGGGTACCCATTTAACCCCTGGGTGGAGAGTGGCAAATGTATATTACCGTCTTGCCAAAGGACATCAGTGCCGCATTGGGACATGAACCCTGTCCCGTGTGATCTGCAGTCGAGTGACTTATCCACTAGACCACAACACCTCTAGTAAAGGTTATCATTCGGGAGCAGAGGTACACTAAAGTACACAGTTTAAAGACCGGCATGACAATTCAGCCAAACTTTACACCATGACAAGGCATATCTCGAAAATTTGCAATTCGGCCCACAAGCCGCGTATGATTTTGTTCTTCTTCAGATTAATAAAAGCGTTTTAAGTACATAACGCATATCAAATATTAGCCCAGGTCAATATCGTGATTCGCCGCCTTGATAGGCCTATATAATTTGACGAGGTGTACATCGTGAGCGGGAGAGAGATTGACATGTAACAAATAAAGAGATTAATAGAGATAGAAAAAAAACGTAAGCGCTCGATAAGCACCGTTTTTATTATTATTATTATTAACGCAGGAAACTCGAGAGAAAAGAAGACAGAAAGAGAAAAGGGGTAATAGAGGGTGGGAGCGTGGGGGAGAAAGAAAGATACAGAAAGGAAGAAAAGGGCAGAGGGGAGACATTGAAACAAGGAAAGATAGAGAGAGAGGGGGAGATAGAAAGAGAGAAACGGTAGCAGAGAGAACCAACACCATACAATGGAGAGAGAGAGAGATTAATAAAGGGTTTTAAGTACATAACAGATATCAAATATTAGCCCAGGACAATTTCGTGCTGATTCGCCGCCTTGATAGACCTACACTCTTATTTCCACGGAGTCAAATTTCACTCTGAATGGCGTCAGCTGGGAGTCAACTCTATTCCTAGTTAAAGTGACACGGAAAAGGAGTCATCTTGACTCTGAATTGAGTCAATTCTCAGCTGATGCCACACAATCCGAGTCAAATTGATTCGGAATCCGTGTCACTTTAACTAGGAATAGAGTTGACTCCCAGCTGACGCCATTTAGAGTGAAATTTGACTCCGTGGAAATAAGAGTGTACACAATTCGACGAGGTGTAATTTCAGATATTGATAATCGTCGCATGTCACCTTTACACAGTTTAGATTCATTGCCCATTGAGTCTTTGAATAATTCTTATTATCGACTTACTTTGCGACCTGTTGTCCAATCATCACAGTTTCAGTTTTTAGACGGGCGCTGTAAGGTCTGTTTGATACGAGAAAATGACGTCACAATAAACGTATAGATATATCAGAATAAGTACCACTCCGGTAAACTTAACCATATTAAAAACACATAACCAAAAACAAAGACTACAGCATTAACCTACAACAAAGAGCAAATACTTGACAAAATTTCATCTTTATAACTAATAACTAAAATGTTCGGTTCTACTAGTTATGATAATATTTGGAACAATTGTCATCATACAAATATTTTCTTTTGTTAACTGAAACATTTTACAAAGTTCAAGAAAAGTTTGAAGCATTTTAAAATAATCTTTTCTTTATATTTCAATTTGTTACAATATCTAAGAAGAAGCCAAGTGGTCAACAATACCTCATGTACGGATCCACAGAGAGACATTCAGCTTCCAATAAAACCTCTGTGTCGGGGGAGAGAAAGTGAAAGGGTAAAGGGGAGAGATGGGGATAGGGAGAGAGGGGAGAGGTAGAGAGAGAGAGAGGGGAGGTAGGGAGAGAGAGATATATATATATATATATAGAGGTAAGTGAGTGAAAGAGAGAGAGAGAGAGGGAGAGAGGGAGAGAGGGAGAGAGAAATTAAAGTAAAATGTAGACAAAAGCTAGTTATTTTTCTACCATTCAAGATTGCGTATTTAGGACATGAAAACTCTACCACATAAACAAGCTCTGCTGTTATGATAAATTTATAAGGTAACATTTGTTAACAAACTGTGTGAAACAATAAAATATTGACATTGATTTTTAACACATGACAATCTGTAAAATTCTTCATGAGCTTTTGCTGGCAAAAAAAAGAAGAAGCTGGCAATGTCTTACCTCCGTCTTTAAGTGTTGGAATATCAAACTCCTCCAGTCTCATATCGGTTATCTTGGGAAAACCATTGAACTGCTTGGCGAAGATCCATCTCTTTCCTTTGCGAGGCATCTTGAAGTTGATTATGATTTGATGAAGGAAGGAATATGTAGACTGGTCACCAGATGGTCAGTGGTTGGTTACTGGACAGAGTGTGAGGTCAGCTCCGACTACCGGTGTTTTATATCTTCCTTTTTTTATAGAGCGACGAACAGATATCGTGACTCAACAAACTCTCAAGGAGATCTAGAGAGTTCGGAATCCAAAGTCCGCTTAAACGAAGATATCGCCTCATCCGCACAAGAGAAACACCACACGCACACACACACGCACACACACACACACGCGCGCACACTCACACACACACACGCACACACACGAACACATGCACAAGAGCAATCATTTTCAGGGCTAAGGCGATGTTCTTTCAAACAGACATAATAATATGGAGAAAGCATACAAATTATTCCCAACCTTTACCCGAATTCGACTTTCTCCTGAGTCACGAGATGTAAAGTTATAACGAAATAGGAAAATTTTCATGCATCACTGTGGAATTTGTCACAACCTTGCTGTTGCTATGCCTATCGTGACTTGCATTTTTATAATGATAAGCTGTTATTGATGCCTTGGATTCAGTTATATATATTCAAAATATTGCATTTTAATTATTATAAATATATTATTATTAATTTATCTATCCATTGTAACGATTCTGAATGTAAAAGAATATGCGATTCAGCCAATAGGCCTAAACCGTTTTAGATAAATAAATAAATATATCATGGACATTTACTCAAAGATGTTTTCTTTGCCGTAAAGACGGTGTATAAGAGAACGTGCCTAAAAGAATGTGAAAATCGTATTCACATGTCTCCGAATAGGTATTTATTTTGTTATGAATTGAAATCAATGTAAACTATCCTGGAACAAAAAAGATCCATTGATAATTCATCTGCTAATTAAAGTACTACAGAATTGATGTAGCCCAATCCCAAAGGAAATGTGGCCCTATTATTAGCTCTAAGGGAGGGTATAGTAATATCTGTAGTCATATACGATTTCTCTAAACTGTTCGCAATTAGTACAAAAAGTATACCGGCCATCGGATTCAAATTTGCCCGCAAAAATATATATATGCACAATCTGTGCCTGTTTAGTAGTTTTAAGATGATATTATATATTATATTGTTGCTTTTACTCTGTTAAGTTTTCAGAAATAACAATAAAAACAGGAAAAAAAAAGTTTGGGAAAATTGTCTTTATCATAATATTTACCCGAATTCTAAGTAGACAAAATAGGTTGGTATATAATTATAACGCCCACATCTTCAAATCTCCTCATAAGTCTTTATTATAGCTCATGCACCTTTGAGCATTTAATCCAAGAAGGGATAGAAATATATTCAATAAATAAGAAAGAGGGACAGCAAATCAAAATTAACAGGCCCCTCTAACCAAAGTCGCGGATTCTAAATATGGGTAAGGCATTACGATAGTCATCTATAACTCCAGGGAGCTCCGACGCCGATGCCGAAGATACTAGAGATACTAGAGAGCAAGCTTGTCGATCGCCACTATTTGAATTTTCCACCCAGAAATAATGGTTTTGTAGAAAAATCTAAAGTAAACATTGCCTTGTTTTTTATGGTGGTGGTGGAACGAATATGACACATTCAAGGAATCTCTTTTCCCCATATTTTAAACAAATTTTTAAAAAATATGTGGGATAGAGAGAGATAAATGAATACAATTGTCGTCCGAGTGCCAGAAACTGACAGAGCTAGGTTCTCTTCAAGGCTTTAGGTATTGTGGTGGAGTGTCATTTTATCTGAGAGTCTGTACCCGAAGACTACATCGCCCCGTCGAAAAACGCCGATAATTCATATACATGAATAATAATCATAAAAACGTTGCGTTTATTAAGCGCTTACCACCGAAATCTCTATCTCTAAGCGCTAAAAAGTATCCTCTCGCCCGATGAGGGACTTGAACCCGCGACCCTCTGATTAAAAGTCAGATGCTCTACCGACTGAGCTAACCGGGCTTCGGCAGACCAAAGCCTCTCAAACGATTTATTTGTGATTACACTGCTTTATCCATTCTAGAAACCTTGTGGAACCAATAAAATCAATGTACAGTAACTCCTTCTTCTTCTTCTTTATGTATGTGCGTGTGTGTGCGTGTGTGTGTGTGTTTTAAATGTAACTATATAATTGTGGATAAAATACTTTTGTTAAAAATTTATTATCTCGTTATTGTTCCTCATTGGGCATACAAAGAAGTTCAAAAATTTGATTTGAATTATATGGAGGGGAAATGATCGAATTAAACGGGCAATAATGTTTCAGGGTTATGACTTTGGAGGATTAAGAATTATTAATTTTGAAATGTCCGTTAAAATACAGCGCATAATGTGGATAAAACGTCTTTTATATTGAAAGGAAAATTTGGGATGGAAATTGCTTTTTGATTATTGCTTACAGTTTGTAGGAGGTAGATTTTTTAAATGTGATTATGATATATTCATATTTATGATTATTTTATAAAATTACTACAACAATCGTATGACTTGCAGGTAAGGGATGGGCAAAATAGTTATGATTTTATAGATAAAAAATTAAAGGAATATTTGTATGACCACGAATTACTATACTCATGAGAAAACAACGAGAATTTCAATTCAGGTTATTGCATGGAGCTATTTATACTAATGAGCATCTTCATAGATTTGGTTTTGTTGGTGATAATTTATGTTCGTTTTGTAAACAAGAAATAGAAACATACAAACATTTATTTTTATCCAGCGGGAGCATTCAAAGGATATGGCAGGCTTTAGTACAACTTTTTGAGTTAGATGAAATTAAAAATTTAAAATGGCGAGATATATTTGTTGGGTTGGCAGGTAATTCAATTTTTAGAATAATGTTGGGGGGGTATATATTATTTTCTAATCTATTTCCCCTTCTCCACCCCTCTCTCACTCCCTCTCTCTCGTTCATCCTGTTCTCTACCTCGTTTTCTTTTTCTCTCACCTCTCTCTCTTCTTCTTTTATTTTTAATTTAATTTTCCCTTCCATACAACCACTATTCACATTAAACATTATGTATCGCTCATGAGCGATAAATAATTAAATGAATATCAAATATAAAATTATAATACTAATAAAGAAAAAGAAAATCATTGTCGTTTTCACGCAAAATCTTCATTTAATTTTCTTTTAAACAAAAATTACTGCTTCTTGAATATAATAGCATCATCATGACTACAGATAAGTTAATTGTTTCACAACACCATCTTACTAAATGTTCTACTAAGTAAAATGACTGCCTGGAGGCCTATAATAAAATAAAGTATTTCTCGATCAATTATGATAAACTGTATACAGTAAGCACATGAAATACTACTTTATCGTATCAATTTCAATTAAATTAAATTAAATTTTATTTCGTCCAATAATGACATGTAAATTCATTGTGGGACTTTACATATTGCGATTTTACATTAAAATCGTGTATAACAAGACATCAAAAGCATGACATTGAAATAAGAAATAAATACATTAAAAAATGTGAGTTCTTTTGTGCGCTTCGCGGGTTTCTGATTGTTTTTATATTTCAATGGTGTAAAAAGTAAAAGAAACACCTGAATTTCGTTTGGCAAACAATGTACGATATATATATATATATATATATATAATTATAAATGGTTTGTTTTAATGAAAATCATCTCGCAGCCCGAAGGCTGAATTGTGTGACTTTTTACAAATTGATTAAAAAATTACATTACAATAAATACATGTGAAATCAGACATTACAAGATATAAATTCAAAATTCGTTCAAGTTCATAGTAAAAATATAAAATATAAAGATATATATAAATGTGAACATGCAATAATATTTCCTCTCCGATATTCATTGATTTTAAACGGGTCGTGTTTGTTTGTAACCAGACAGGCTTATACAATAGTTGCGATAGATTTTAAAAGTGAATAATTGCGTGATTTTAACAGATTAAAAAGCTCAGTAAAATACAGTGATACATTGGAAATTTACATTTGACAGAAAATAAGTTAAGATTTACAAAGGCAAAAAATAGATATACTTTAAATATTCATAGGTTCAAAGCGTATCATGTGCTGATCGGTTTGTAAACGGGGCCAGCTATTCCAAATCGTTACAATAGAGACACATACAGGGTGACGGATACAATAGGAGAGAAGGGGGAAATGAAAAGGAGAGAAGAAAGAGAGAGAATAGGAGAGAGACAGAGAGAGAGGGGGAGAGAGAGAGAGAGGGGGGGGGGAAGAGTGCTAGAAACAGGGGAGAGAATGGAAGAGGAAAATAAGTATAGCAGTTACGATTGATACAGCAATGATTTGTCAATAAACTGGATAGAATTCATTAAAATTAATATCATTAATATCATGTAACAAACTGGAAAAAATTCAAATATAAAAAGGGGTGATAATTGTTCTGCGACTGACGAGATTTAAAAATAGACTCAACACAAAATTAGAAAAATCCGTTGACGATGTAATGGTGTATAGTGTTTGTTTTTTTTTTTTTTTGGGGGGGGGGGTGTGTGTTGAGTCTTTATACCTATAATATGTTTAATCCCGGCGGAGACATTTGCAAAAATTTTACAAAAATGGAGGATAGCGATTAGTCCAAAGTGTTCTTCTTGACGCACACATTGGTGTGGCGTCAGTGTTGATTGCCCTGAGCCAACTAGATGTGTGATTACCGAAACCGATTAGTGTAAATCAAATCATCCGATGAAGGAAAAAGTTGAAATGTGTTGACTTCTACATATATATCAGTTGGAAAATATGAGAAGAGAAACACCACCGACACACATGTATGCAATGAGTTAGTTGGAAAACCTTTGGATGCTAACCTTCAGCTTTCAACAAATTAAATATTTGCTTTCGACATTGCGTTAAGAAAAAAATGATCATAAACTAATCATCGGTGTTGTGATTTCTTTGGAAAAAAGTCCCTTTCTGTATGGTATTGGCCTAACCACTCTCCAGACGGGGGGGGGGGGGGGGGGGGGGATAAGTTAGACTTTGACGACAGCCTTTCCTGTGTTAGCGCCAGTAAAGAGTTCAGTGAAGGCTTTGAACATGTTCTCGAACCCGTCGGTCCTGTGCTCCCGAACCTTGATCTTACCCTGTCGCAATTAAGAATGAAAAGTAAGAAGTAGTAGTAGTAGTATTTATTTCCGTATAAAAAAAACATAGTAACAATGCATAAAATACGGTGGGTAGCCCACATTCAGCTTACCCGACATGGGAAAGCTGGTCTTCCACTATCGCCGATATACCTGATATCTACCATGGAAAATATTTATAAAGGAAGACCTTCATCAACTCGACAGTATTCTCTGGGTCAAAGCAATCTACATGAATGCTGAATTGTTCATCCGAAAAGTCCATATTTCATATTTTCTTATCCTTTTGGCTTTTGACCAATACATTTTGTGATATTATTATCCCTATATGATGACTACAACAATTAACACTTTACTTGTTCGCATTAATACATAATCATTACGATTAATTATCATTGAGCACGGGACGTAAACAAATGAAGAGCATTGTGATCTCCGTTGTTGACAGTGGCGTCCATAATTGCCAGTCAGTGGTACATTGGTAATCTAGAGTGTTACTTGGATTATTACGTTTACCAAGATAATCAAATGAAGTATTTTGTTTCCTGTCTCACCTCTTTGACCCACCCTGCCAGGGCACCGATGGCTTCGGCCCAGCGTGGTTGGTATCTGTTTACAATGAAACCTTCCATCTTCAGCTGACTGAATACCATCTTATGATAGATAGCTGGTACTATGGAACAAGATCAAATATGGATGTGTATATATATAGGATAATCAGATAGGGCCGTAATTTTACATATTGCGTTATAAGATCTTATCGATAGGCCTACCCCCCCCCCCCCAAAAAAAAAAAAAAAAATCCTAATTAAAAGGCAATGATCCATGGAACACTGCCCCTGGCCCACGTACTACCGCCCCGGACGACTACCCCTGGTATTATTACCTCGGACAATTAGTCACGAGGCCAGTTAACCCGAAAACTACCCCGGGAATATCACCCTTTGAAAAGTATAACCTCTAATGAATCTACTCCAATTTCCATCAGATATTTTACTCGGGGCTAAATTTGTATAGGTGCTTTTCCGACGGTGCATGCAGTTGTCAAGGGAATGAAACTCCAAGGGGTGTAGCTGTCTTAATAGTTACAGAAAAATTGAAAAAAAGATAACAAGACACTTTGCCTGCCATCTGGTAATGAACAAGCTAGGAAGACACTCGCCATGATTCAGTTTAAGCTGGTTGTAGACAGTACATTAGATAACGTAGGGTCTACCAAATATTATTTAGACAATAGTTAAATAACCTGACCCATCTCAGCAGGCACGGTGAAGATTTCTAGCTTGTTTATGGTTTACTTAGTCCAGGTAGCGTTGTAATTAAGTTCAACTTACATTTCTCAGGTTCTTTCAAGTTGTACCCTGAAATGGCTCCACAGCATGCGATGCGACCAAATAAGTTCATGTTGAGGACAGCAGCTGTGGCAAACTCACCACCAACCTGAATGAACATTAAACACAGGGGGAAATTATGAATAAGTTTTCGACTCCTGTTTTTTCTTATTTCCATCGCAAAGATCCATTTCTCTTCACCCCTCTCTCCTTTTGTAATTCGTGTGGTCAGCAGCTCTTTATTTGTGATGCCGAAAAGTTGTAGAGGATCCTAAAAACTCACTTTTTCTGACAAAATATGCCGACCTGATAATATTATCTACACATAATATCAAAGGGCGGTAATCACACCCTTCCCCTATCCTAGTATTCTGATACCTCAGTCATACTGCCAAACCGACCTATTCTAGGCCATCCTTGGTAATGAAAGTTGTTGATCAATGTGATGTAGGTCTGACATTGGACTTGTAGATGTGAATGAGGTATAAAGTATCAGTCTGTATCTCTAATGGTCTCTGTTTCTCTCTGCCGCTTTAATTATTCACTTCAGCGGATTCTTAATTGGGTCTGTCGGAAAGAAATCAATTGGTTGCCTTACGTTGTCAAAGTAGACGTCGATACCTTCTGGAGCGAGTTCTTTGAGCTTGGCATCAAGGTTCTTTGTTGTCTTGTAGTTGAAGACTTCATCAAAGCCAAGTTCCTTCAGGTACTCACACTTCTCTTCGCTTCCTGCAGATCCGATCACTCGACATCCCTAATGAATACAAAATGATTGAGACACTGCTGAATGCAAAACATAAACAGACATTTTTCACCCTTACAGTAATTTATGTAGGCCTATGCTTTCGGCGATTTCCATAATGTACTTTTCAAAATATAATCCTTAATAATACTTGAAGTGCTTTTTAATAATGATCAAATCATAACCACTATTTGTTTAGAGTAAAGAACATTTAAATGAAATATCTCCAAGCGCTATAGTTCTCCTTAGAACTATAAGCTAAGCAACCAACTTTTTCAAGACTATACACCAACAGTCTTTTTCAGGACTACACACCCTCAAGAAAGATTAAGGAGAGTCCTTTTCAGGACTCCTCAATCCACCCTCTCTCTCACATGGTGCATCCGAAAGCCTACTGTAGAAATATTTCTTGTTTATTATCTATCTTACAATATTTCCGACGGTACCAGAAGCCCTCGCTCTCCTAGATGGTGTATTCCAACAGAGTGCACTTAATATTGATCTTATATAGATATCTGTTTAGTGGTATTTCAGACCTTACTAGTAGTAATTGTTCCCCTTGCCTCTCCTGGCTTTGGGTCATTATTTATAACAGAGTGGACTTACCTTGATATTAGCAATCTACCCTACAACGTTCTCGAGCAAACGAGTAGGTTTACTATGATCTAAAAGCAATCTGATATACGACGTTCCCGACAGGGACTGAATCTTTAGCCATAAGGTTCAACGAGAAGTCTCTCTCGGAAAGGGTATGATGGTATCCAAGTGGTGAAACGTAGATCTAATCTTTCAGTTTGCGTTCCCAGCATCAAAGACATACAGCCCATCAGATACGAAGAAGAACTTTGTACTGACCCTGATCTTAACAATCTTTTCTACACAACTTTCCTAATGACACCAGCAGCTCCGCCTCCCACGACAGTCTCTCCCGGCCTCTTTGGGATTACAGATATCCAGAAGACCGAAATAAGCTGTCACACTACACAGAGGGAAAGTCCATAAATAGGAAGAGCCAAGGAAATTTGGTATTGGTCTTTTTCACATCATTATAATTTATCTTACACCAGTCTTTACTGGCTGTGGATAACACAGGTGACATAGGCCAGCACCAAGCAACAGTGTGGATTTGTCTTGATCTACTCTCTGTCCTACGACGTTCCCAAGAGCAAAGGCACACAAGCTCTTTTAATGAAAGAATCTCTTGGCCCGGACTATTTCAAGTACGAAGAAGCAGTTTGTACTTACCTTGATCTTAGCAATCTGTCCTACAACGTTCCCGACGGCACCGGCAGCTCCACTCACCAGGACAGTCTCACCCGCCTTGGGAGTACAGATATCCAGAAGACCGAAGTAAGCTGTCACACTACATGGAGGGAAAGATCCAAGGAAATTTGGTATTGGTATTTTTCACATCATCATAGTTGATCTTACACCTGTATCGAAAACTTTAGTCAAGAGGAGCACAACAAATTTGCTTCATGGACCTCTAGGAAGAACAACAATTGCATGGATTGCTCTATTCAGAACCATTGATCCAGTTGTTGTTGCTGAATAATCCAGGCGGTTGTTAATTTGAACATTTGTTGATGTTCAGATGAATGTATAATTATCTTTATGCAGAAATTAAAACCAACCACCAAACCAGGTCCTGTCTTTTTAAGAGTTGCGATTGATCTGAAGCGATCTCAAGTATAAAATTGTAGCCAGGGGCGGCGAATTCTTTTCATGACCGGGGACGATCGAGGGAGCATAGTGAACGAGAGGGGCAAAGGTGACTTAAGTGACTACCCCTTCACAGGTTTGAAGTTTTGTTTACAGATTTTCTAAAATATCGACTTTACTTTTACTTTAATGTTTACATTTTGAAGGATATTATGCGAGGTAGCGTAGCGACCGAGCGAGAAGATTTGTGCATTTTTATGTGTCTACTACTTGGCCTTACAGGGCCTATACATTATTTTGTTGCAGTCTTTAGTCGGTATTTGCTAAACATTTTTCTGTGTGCACTTTTTCAAATTTTCCGGGGGGACGATCAAATCGAGAGGGGGGGGGGGCGTGTCCCCCAACCGTGATCGCTGCCCCTGGATGTAGCATTCTTCTTTAAAGTAGAAATGTAGTAAAACAATTGCGACACGGGCCCTGTGTCATGAAGAGTTGCAATTCGATCCGAAGTGATCGCAATTCCTTCAATCAATACTTGAAACTTAATAATCTCCCAATTCTTAAGGCTTGTAATGTAAAGAGTTTGGACTTATATCAATCACACGATAATTTCCAGTCGTTAGAAGACCGACCGTGAACAAAATAAAAACGACTTACATGGGTAACCATGCAGATACTTATCACTTTATGAATATTATTTTTTAAAATACAGTACAGAGGGCTTTAAATATACATATTTTCTGTGTAATATTTGAGGTAATCGAAAGTCTGAATCTGTTATAATTCGTGTTAATTTGTCATGGTTTCTGTCGACTTGTTAATATCATCAGAATAAATGACGCAATATAATATTGTAACCACTGTAACCCTTGCGCTTACCCAGGCATCCCGATAGACCCGATGGCGTAAGATCTAGGCACTCCCTCAGGAAGGGGCATCTTAATGAGTCCTTTTCCATCACTGACAGTATGCGTTGTCCATCCTGAACTGGGAAGTGTCCAGGTCCCGACCGGGAAATCTTCGTTACGACTTTCAATGACTCTTTGGTAAAAAAAAAGAAAAGAAAGGAGTATTGTAGTTTACAAACGAGGAGTAAATTGGATAATATCTGATAAATCACCAATTTAATGGGGCATTTCAATATTTCTCAATATGTTGCCGTCCTAAAGCTTTCAGACGGGGATGTCTGTTTTGCACAGAGAGAGAGAGAGAGAGAGACGAAAAAACATTTAGAGTATTGAATGCTATGATTATTAGCTTGTCATCCTCTTCAAAGCCATTATAAAAATCTTCTGTTCTACATATATATAGAAAGCAATTCAACAGAACATGTTCATTGTTAACCCCACCTAGATAAATCAGGAAAAAAGAGACCTTTCATATTTATATAGGTGACTACAATGTGCATTCCCTGATCATCCAAACAGCATAGAGCATGACAAAGCATATTTGCGAATAGAAACAAACGCGGAAGTTTGAAAATGTCGTGGTAAAGGTTATCATTCGAAGGCAGAGGTACACTACAAGCCAGTTCAAAGACCGGTATGACAATTCAACCAAATTTTACACCATGACAAAGCATATCTCAATCTATCCACAAATTTGCAATTCGACCCACAAGCCGCGGATGATTTTGTTTTGAAAATGTCGTAATAATATTCGGCTTTTATCAACGATGAGTCTAAGCGCTTAACAGATATACAGTGCGTCCCACTAAAAACGAAAACGAGAATTATCGATGTTTTATCATAATTTAATCACAATTATGATTAATAAATGACACATTTGTAAAGCTGAGATCCTCCTCTTCCATTTGATGCAACTCATACGATGCATATGTCACGCATGAGTGATTAAACACAATTTTGAAGAGAGAAAATCAAAAAGTCATCTTTTAGGGCGGTATATGAATTTCAATGAGAAAGTCACATTTTTAGAAATTTCATTTTCTGCTCTTTTATATGACACCTCAATCAGGATTCCCACTCCCTGGGGAGCATTCTAATTCTAACAAGGATTCATTTTTAAAAGCGTACACTTGCTCATCTAACCACATTAACTTTTGCATCCTACCGGGTACCCATTTAACATCTGGGTAGAGAGTGGCAAATGTATATTACCGTCTTGCCAAAGGACATTTGTGTCGCATCTCGGGACTTGAACCCTGTACCTTGTGATCCGCAGTCGAGTGACTTATCCAATAGACCACATCACCTCTAGTAAAGGTTATCATTCGAGAGTAGAGGTACACTACAGGCCAGTTTAAAGACCGGTATGACAATTCAGCCAAGCTTTATACCATGACAAGGCATATCTCGAAAATTTGCAATTCGGCCCACATTAATAAAGCGTTTTAAGTACATAACGCAAATCAAATATTAGCCCAAAAGTCAATATCGTGATTCGCCGCCTTGATAGGCTTATACAATTTGACGAGATGTAAAACGTTAACGGGAGAGAGATTGACATGTAAACAAATAGAGATAGAAAGAGATTGTAAGTGCTTGATAAGCACCGTCTTTATTTAATATTATTATTATTAACCTGGGGAAGAGACAAACGAAGACAGAAAGAGAAAAGGGGTAATAGAGGGTGAGAGCGTGGGAGAGAACGATATATATATTGGAAGGAGGAGAAAGAAAGATATAGAAAAAAAGAAAAGGGCAGAGGGGAGACATTGAAACAAGGAAAGATAGAGAGAGAGAGAGAGGGGAAGATAGAAATAGAGAAACGGTAGCAGAGAGAGAACCAACCACATAAAATGGAGAGAGAAAGAGAAAGGGGAAGAGAGAGGAGAGAGAGAAATAAGGAGGGAGAGAGAGAGAGAGAGAGAGGGGGGTAGGTGCTGGGGTAAGTGTACACTGAGGTTAAAATATTGAGATGTTCAGGAATAAAATTAAACATTTTCAGGCAGTATGTGACGCTCAACATTCCCTAAATTTACATACATATTACCTCTGCTTATTTGGATCTCTACACAAAGCCCCATGCTGTGCTCGTGCTGTACTAATTTAGTTTTATAGTAAAAACAAATCAGATATTGATAATCGTCGCATGTCACCTTTTGAACAGTTTATATTTATTGTCCATTTAAACTTTGAATAATTCTTATCATCGACTTACTTTGCGACCTGTTGTCCAATCATCACAGTTTCTGTTTGTAGACTGGCGCTGTAAGGTCTGTTTGATACAAGAAAATGACGTCGCAATAAACGTATAGATATATCACCAAATTTACCACTCCGGTAAACTTAACCATTAAAAAAAAACATAACCCAAAACAAAGACTACAGCATTAACCTTTACAACAGAGAGCAAATACTTGACACAATCTCATCTTGATAACTAAACTGTTTGGTTCTACTAGTTATGATAAAATTTTGAACAATTGTCATCATACAAATATTTTCTTTTGTTAACTGAAACATTTTACAAAGGTCAAGAAAAGCATGAAGCACTATTAAAGAATCTTTTCTTTATATTACAATTTGTTACAATATCTAAGAGGAAGGCAATTGGTCGACAATACCTCATGTACGGATCCACAGAGAGATATTCAGCTTCCAATAAAACCTCTGTGTGGGGGAGAGAAAGGGAAAGAATAAAGGGGGAGAGATGGGGATAGGGAGAGAGAGGGGAGAGGTGGAGAGAGAGAGGGGAAGGGAGAGAGAGAGGGGAGAGGGAGAGAGAGAGAGAGGACAAAAGTTCGTTATTTTTCTACCATTCAAGATTGCGTATTTAGGACATTAAAGCTCTACCACATAAACAAGCTCTGCTGTTATGATAAATTTGTAAGGTATAACACTTGTCGACAAACAGTGTGAAACAATAAAATATTGACATTCATTGTTAACACATGACAATCTGTAAAATTCTTAAGAGCTTTTGCTGGCAACAAAAAAGAAGAAGCTGGCAATGTCTGTCTTACCTCCGTCTTTGAGTGTAGGAATATCAAACTCCTCCAGTCTCATATCGCTTTTCTTGGGAAAACCATCGAAGTGCTTGGCGAAGATCCATCTCTTTCCTTTGCGAGGCATCTTGAAGTTGATTATGATTTGATGAAGGAAGGAATATGTAGACTGGTCACCAGATGGTCAGTGGTTCGTTACTGGACAGTGTGTGAGGTAAGCTCCAACTACCGGTGTTTTATATCTTCCTTTTTTTATATAGAGCGAGCGAACAGATATCGTGACTCAACATACTCCCAATAAGATCTAGAAAGTTCGGGATATATCGCCTCATCCGCACATGAGAAACACACACACATACACAGACACACACACACACACGCGCACATGCAATAGAGCAATTTTTCAGGGATGACTTAGGACATTATTTCTAAATAGACATAAAATATCGAGAAAGCATACAAACTATTCCCAACCTTTACCAGAACTCAACTTTCACCTGAATGTGTCACAACCTAGCTGTTGCTATGACTATCGTGACTTGCATTTTTATAATGATAAGCTTTGATTGATGCCTTGGATTAAGTTATATATACTCAAAATATTGCATTTCACTTGTAATCAATATATTATTATTAATTTATTTATCCATTGTAACGATTCTGAATGTAAAAGAATATGCGATTCAGCCAATAAACCGTTTTAGATAATTAATTTAATAACTCATTATTCCTAAGTTTCATTTGAGGTGTTCACACTTGTACAAGCATTGCTTTTTAGTGGACCCCTCTGTTTCCAACATGTATTTCTTAAATATGTTATAAATGCTTATAATTGATTTGTAATGTTTTGTTGGAAACATGAATAAATTTGAAATCTTGAAATCTTGAAATCTAGATAAAAAAATAAATATATAAAAACATCCATCATGGACATTTACTCAAAGATGTTTTTCTTGGCCGTAAAGACGGAGAAGTATAAGTTATAAAGCAAAACGTATATAAGAGAATATGCCTAAAAGAATGGGAAAATCGTATTCACATGTCTCTGAATAAGTATTTATTTTGTTATGAATTTAAATTAATGTAAACTATCCTAAAAAGATGCATTGCAATTCATCTGCTAATTAAAATACTACATAATTTTATGTAGCATAATCCCAAAGGAAATGTGGCCCTATTTTTCTAAAGGAGTGTTCAGTAATATCCTTGGTCATGAGCGATGTCTCTAAACTGTTCGCAATTAGTACAATAAGTATACCGGTCATCGGATTCAAAATTGCTCGCTAACAAAAAATATATGTAGGTAAAGGTTCTTGCTCATGTAGCGAATGCTATAATCGCACAATTACTTGATTTGAAAGAGATGGAGAAAAAAAGAAACGCTACTTACCCTACAGGTTTGAGAGAACTAGCAGTAGCAGGGTATAATAACCCATACAAAAAATACATATTTTACAGTTCTGTGTAGTAACCATACGGTACTCTTTCCTGATTCACAAAGGAATAGGTAGATAATTACAATATTGACTGGCTTATCTTTCGAGAGATACACTAATATATTGCTCTTACTGATATCGTATTGACCGAGTCGAAACTCGGTCATATGAGTTTAATATACACTGTCGCTCATATAGTTGGAATATTTTGTTTACCCCAATTTATGGAATTATTTTGACAATGATGTTTTCCCAATGGAATCATCAAAATGATGAGAAGTTTGGCCCAGGCTTGGTAAAGTTACAAGCATTGTACACAGAAAAATGTTTATGGGACTACGCGATATCTATCCAGGCCGGATAGATATGCTAATTTACCAAATATATCAATTAGTAGGCGGTTTACCGGCAAAGTTTGTATCATCACGTACTAGTCAAAACATATTCTTTCACATGATTGGTAATAAGCTTCCATTTCATTTTTTGAGAAGGGGGCGTTTCCAAAACTGATCTATACCTTTAAAGATCAAACCTCCCATTGAGATTACATGTGTTATGTCTCGATCAAAGCGGCAGAACACCTTATTCGTCGCCTTGACGAATTCAATGTCTAGTTTTACATCTTGCATGCGACTCATGATCAGGAGAAGGTCAAGTTCTGGTAAAGGTTGCGAATAATTTGTTTGCTTTCTCCGTGATTTTATGTTCGTTTGGAAGAACATCGCGTTAGAAAATAATATCCTGTGTGTATGTGTGTGTGTTTCTCTTGTGCAAATGAGGCCATATATCTCTGTTTACATATCAAGCAGACTTAGGACCCCGAAATTTCTCGATGGGAGTTTGTTGAGTTATGATATCTGCGCTCTACTGTATACAGTCACTGGTTCACTCGCTCTGTATACAAAAAAGGAACAAATACACACTGTCCAGTAACCAACCACTGACCATCTGGTGACCAGTCTACATATTCCTTCCTTCATCAAATCATAATCAGCTTCAAGATGCCTCGCAAAGGAAAGAGATGGATCTTCGCCAAGCACTTCGATGGTTTTCCCAAGAAAAGCGATATGAGACTGGAGGAGTTTGATATTTCGACACTCAAAGACGGAGGTTAGACAGACATTGCCAGTTTCTTCTTTTTTTGCCAGTAAAAGCTCATGAAGCATTTTACAGAAATGATATTGAAACACAAAATGTCATATATAAGGAATGATACTCAATACTTGATTATTTCACAGTGTTTGTTGACAAAAGCTACCATACGAATTAACCACAACAGAGGGGCGTTTCACAAAACTTGTCATCAGTGACAACTGAAATCCTGACCTTAGACTACTTCTGATTGGTGATCAACAGATTTGTCACTGATTTTTGTCATTTGTCATTGAAAAAGGGCTTTGTGAAACGGGTCCCAGATGAGCTTGTTTATGTGGTAGAGTTTTAATGGTGTTCTATACTTGATACCATATTTGTATCTTCATATAAATGGCATTAGAATAACATGCCCGGTGTAGTTGTCCAACTGCACTACCCTGATCAGGTATACCAGGAGAAGAGACCTAAGGGTAACATTAATGCAGTCCTCTTTTCGCCTCTCGGGCACGGGTGACGCCAAAATTTAACAATATTAATAATACCCCCAAAAAGTCCTAAAAACGCAATCTTGATTTGTAGAAAAATAACTAGCTTTTGTTAACATTTTCTTTTTATCTCAGCCACTCACTCTCACTCTCTCTCTCTCTCTCTCTCTTCCACTTTTCTTTTCTCTCTCTCTCTCTCTCTCTCTCCCTCCATCCTCCTGTCTCTCTCGATCCCTCTCCCCTCTCTCCCTATCCCCATCTCTCTCCCCTTACCCTTTCACTTCCCCCACACAGAGGTTTTATTGGAAGCTGAATATCTTTCTGTGGATCCGTACATGAGGTATTCCCGACCAATTGCCTTCCTCTTAGATATTGTAACAATTCCTTTCTTTTGCGACAATCAAGATTGGGAAAATTTTCTTTATCATATTATTTACCCGAATTCTAAGTAGACAAACAAAGTTGGTATATAATTATAAGCTTCATAAGCCTTTATTATAGCTCATGCAACTTTGAGCATATAATCCAAAAAGGGATAGAAATGTATTCAATACATAAGAAAGAGGGACAGCAAATCAAAACTAACAAGCCCCTCTAACCAAAGTGGCGGATTCTGAAGATGGGTAAGGCATCACGATAGTCATTTACTATAGAACAAGCTTGTCGATCGCCACTATTTCCACCCAAAAATAATGGTTTTGTAAAAAAATCTAAAGTAAACATGGCCTTTTATTTAATGGTGATGGAACGAATATGACACATTCAAGGAATCTCTTTTCCCCATATTTTTAACAAATCTTTAAAATATATGTGGGAGAGAGAGAGAGATACATGAATATAATTGTCGTCTGAGTGCCAGAAACTGACAGAGCTAGGTTCTCTTCAAGGCTTTAGGTGTTGTGGTGGAGTGTCATTTTATCTGAGAGTCTGTACCCGAAGACTACATCGCCCCGTCGAAAAACGCCTATGCCATGCATATACATGAATACAAATCATAAAAACGTTGCTTATAAAGCGCTTAACACCGAAGTCTCTAAGCGCTAAAAAGTATACTCTCGCCCGATGAGGGACTTGAACCCGCGACCCTCTGATTAAAAGTCAGATGCTCTACCGACTGAGCTAACCGGGCTTCGGCAGCCCAATGGCGTTCAAACGATTTACCTGTGATTATTCTTCTTTATCCTAATAAAGAAGCTTCGTGGAACCAATACAATTAATGTGGAGTAATTTATTGTTCTCTTCCTTTTTTCCTTCTTCTTCTTCTTCTTCTTCTTTGTGTGTGTGCGCGCGCGCGCAACATTGCTCTCCCGTGTTATCGTGTGCCTTATGCTCTCGACTGTATTTTAATGTATTTTCAAATTCAAGTTAAAATACCTTTTTTTCCCCTAATATTTGGCATAATCAGGCAAAGCATACAAGTCACTTTATCATGAATAGGTTCAAACGTTTCACCTTCATTGTGTAAAGTATATTGGAGGGGCCTACAGTAAAATAAGGCTGTTGGGGGTAGTGAATGAATAATTTACAGACCGGTAGAAAAAGAGAATATTATAAATTATGTAAGGGAGGAAGAGAGGGAAAAGGGGAAGGAAGGGCCCGGAAAAGACTACAAGACAACACATATTATATATATATGTAAGAATTTAGGATATTGACTCTGTTATCTCATAATAAAGTAATAGGTAGTAAACAAACAAGACCAGGGCAGACGAATCAATGTTATACAGTAAACATTAAATGTAGACTTTGGAGGTGTACATGCAAAGACACAATGGGCGTGTGATCAAGCATTTGTTGTACGCTTATGCATTAAGGAAGGCACAAGGTGAGCTGAGGTCATCCATGGACCTACTTCGTATAGTAGGTCCATGAGCCATCATTAATTGGCGTATCTGGACTTTAGTTTCGGGGGACATCCGAGTAAGAAGTGAAGATCACCTCAAGGTAACCAGACAGTCGGCAAGCCCGTAAAAAACACGTCTAGTTTATCCAAGTCATCAAGAGCGTGCCCTCGATTTGACCTCAAAAGTCGCGAACGTTTTGATATATAATTATCAGTTGTAGTGAATTTCTTCGGGTGACTTCTTAAATAAGATACTTAAAGATAAAGGTGAGTTCTGGTTTAAAAAAAAAGAATTCTCATAGAATCAAACGAAACTTACAATGAATGTCATTTGCCAAACAATTTTGGTAGAAAATATATACTGGCTGAGTAATGAGAATAGAAAGGTTAGGAAATCAAAATTAGTAGCCCCAACACCATGTGTGTAGTCCCATATACATCTTTCTGTGTACAGTGCTTGCTACTTTACCAAGACTGGGCCAAATTTATTATGATTTTGATGACTCCAGGACTTTGCAGTACACACCAATACTTACATACTACAAGATCAACTTTTTCTGATCCATTCCACACCTTTTCTTCCACAATGCAATCGGATGACCATGAAACCATGAAACCATGAAACCATGAAACGCCCCCCTGTGGTGAACTCATCTTTATCTTTAAACATCACCGTCATTGCGGCCGAGTAAAACATCTTTGAGAAAAGGTCCATGATGGATATTTGTAATTATTCATTTAATAAGTGGACGATGTCTCTAAAATGTTCGCAGTTATACAATAAGTATACCGGCCATCGGATTCAGGCTTGCTCGCATAAAATATATGCACAATCTCCACTCCCTGCGAGCAGCCCAGCTAGCTTGAGCCATTTCAGAGGCTCATTTCAGCCACCCATTTAACACCTAGATGGAGGGGTGGGGGCGGAAGAATAGATTAACTGACCCAAGATATAGTAAAAGGGTTGTTTTATATATTTTAAGTTGGAATATGATGATCGAAATTGTTCAAAGGCAATATTTGAATGTTTTTTTAACAGAAATAATTTATTGAACACCATAATCGAGGGTCTTTCTTAAATTTAACACTTTTCGAAACAGATTTTATTGATTCATAAATTAATGCAATCCATCTTGACATATGCAAGTAACTATAGAAATAAAGGTAGAAAGAAATTTGTTTACTTTTGAAGAAACTCATATGCGTATTGTATAATCTATTTCTCCTTCTCCATCCCTCTCTCCCTCCCTCTCTCTCTCATTCATCCTGTTCTCTACCTCGTTTTCTTTTTCTCTCACCTCTCTCTCTCTCTCCCTCTTGTTCTTTGAATTTCAATTTAATGTACCCTTCCATACAACCACCATTCACATTAAACATAATGTATTGCTCATAAGCAATAAATAATTAAAAGAATATCAAATATAAAATAATAATACGTATAAGGAAAAACTACAAGTATTTTTGTTTTTACACAATTTTCTTTTAAACAAAAAATACCATTTCTTGAATATGATATATATCATCATCATGACTCCAGATATTAGTTGTTTTTAATTGTTTCACAACATATTCTTACCAAATTTTCTGCTAAGTAAAATGACTACCTAGAGGCCTATAATCAAATAAAGTATTTCTTGATCAATTATGATAAACTTTATATAGTAGGCACATGAAATACGACTTTATCATATCAATTTTGATTCGATTCAATTCAGTTTTATTTCGTCCAATAATGACATTGTGGAAATTCATTGTGGCATTTTACATATTGCGTTTTACATTAAAATCATGTATAGCAAGACATCAAAAGCATGACATTGAAATAGGAAATAAATAATGCTAAATATATTACTCATTGCGGATATAGTATCGAAACGTCGTGATCTTTTAGATCCCTTGTTGACCATACATTGCGAGACAAACGAATGTCACTCGCGATGTTATTTTCGATAAGAAATGAATACATTAAAAAATGTGAATTCTTTTGTGCGCTTCGCGGGTTTCTGATTGCTTTTATATTTCAAAGGTGTAAAAAGTAAAAGAGACAAGTCAATTTCGTTTGACATACAATATACGATAACGATATATATATATATTTATAATTTTTCTGAGACGGAGGAGATTTAAAAATAGACTAGACACAAAATTAAATGAAATCCGTTGGCAAGGTAATGAGGTAGTGTTTTTTTGTTGTGTTGAGTCTTTATACCTATCTATATTTACTCCCGGTGGAGACATTTCCAAAATTTTACAAAAATGGAGGATAGCGAATAGTCTAAAGTGTTCTTCTTGACGCCCCCATCGGTGTGGCGTCAGTGTTGATTACTCTAAGCTAACTAGCTGTGTGATTACCGAAATCGAAAAGTGAAATTCAAATCATCCACTGAAGGAAAAAGTTAAAATATGTTGACTTCTACATACAGATCAGTTGGAAACTATGAGAATAGAAACACCATCGACACACTAAGTATGCAATGAGTTAGTTGGAAACCTTTTGATGCTAATCTTCTACTTTCAACCAATCGGATATTTGTTTTCGACATTACGTCAAGAAAGAAATGATAATAAACCAATCATCGGTGTTGTGATTCCTAGAGAAAAAAGTCTTTTCTGTATGGTATTGGCATAACCACTCTCGAGGGGGGGGGGGATAAGTTAGACTTTGACGACAGCCTTTCCTGTGTTAGCACCAGTAAAGAGTTCAGTGAAGGCTTTGAACATGTTCTCGAACCCGTCGGTCTTGTGCTCTCGAACCTTGATCTTACCCTGTCGCAATTAAGAATGAAAAGTAAGAAGAAATTGTTACTTTCCACTATCGCCGATATACCTGATATCTATAACATGGAAAATATTGATAAAGGAAGACCTTCATAATATCGACGGTATTCTCTAGGTCAAGGCAATCTACATGGATGCTGAATTGTTCATCCGAAACACTCATATTTCATATTTTCTTATCCTTTTTGCTTCTGACCAATACATTTTGTGATATTATTATACCTATCATGACTACAACAACTATCACTTTACTTGTTTGTATTATTACATAATCATTACGATTAATTATCATTTAGCACGGGAAGCGTAAACAAATGAAAAGCATTGTGATCTCAGTTGTTGACAGTGGCGTCCATTGCCAGTCAGTGGTACGTTGGTCATCTCGAGTGTTACTTGGATTATTACTTTGACCACGATAATCAAATGAAATATTTTGTTTCCTGTCTTACCTCTTTGACCCACCCTGCCAGGGCAGTGATGGCTTCGGCCCATCGTGGTTGGTATCTGCTAACGATGAAACCTTCCATCTTCAGCTGACTGAACACCATCTTGCCATAGATAGCTGATACTATGGAACAAGATCAAATAGGGATGTGTATATATATCGGATAATCAGGCTGGGCCGTAATTTACATAATTATCGCGTTATAAGAACTTATCGATAAGACTACCCCCGCCCCCCCCCCCCAAAAAAAAAGCCCTAATTAAAAGGCAATGATCCATTGAACATTTCCCCTGGTGCTTTTCCGACGGTGCATGCACTTGTAAAGGGAATGAAACTCCAAGGGGTGTAATTGTCTTAATAGTAACAGAAAATTTGGGGAAAAAAGATAACAAGTTTAGACTAGATTAGGATTAACACTATGCTTCTAAAGGTCACTTTGCCTGCCATCTGGTAATAAACAAGCTAGGAAGATACTTGCCATGATTCAATGTAAGCCGGTTTCAGACAGTCATTATTAGATAACGTACAGTCTACTAAATACATATTTAGACAATAGTTAAATAACCTAACCCATCTCAGCAGGTACGGTGAAGCTTTCTAGCCTGTTTCTGGTTTATTTAGTCCGAGTAGCATTGTAAGTTCAACTTACATTTCGCAGGTACTTTCAAGTTGTACCCTGAAATGGCTCCACAGCATGCGATGCGACCAAATAAGTTCATGTTGAGAACAGCAGCTGTGGCAAACTCACCACCAACCTGAATGAATATTAGACACAGGGGAAAATTATGAATAAGTTTTCGACTCCTGATTTTTTCTTATTTCCATCGCAAAATATCCATTTCTATCCACTCCTCTCTCCTGTTGTAATTCGTGTGGTCAGCAGCTCTTTATTATTTGGAAAAACACATAGGCGAATATGCCTAAAAGTTGAACAGGATACTAAAACATCACTTTTCTGACAAAATATGCCGACCTGATAATAATATTATCTACACATAATACCGAAGGGCGGTAATCGCCCCTCCCATATTCAGGCATTCTAATATCATACTGCCAAACCGACCTATCCTTGGCCATCCTTGGTAATGAAAGTTGTTGATCAATGTGATGTAGGTCTGACATTGGTCTTGGAGGTGTGAATGAGGTATAAAGTATCAGTCTGTATCTCTAATGGTCTTTGTTTTCTCTCTGCCGCTTCACTTATTCACTTCAGGGGATTCTTAATTTGGTCTGTCGGAAAGAAATCAATTGGTTGCCTTACGTTGTCAAAGTAGACGTCGATACCTTCTGGAGCGAGTTCTTTGAGCTTGGCATCAAGGTTCTTTGTTGTCTTGTAGTTGAAGACTTCATCAAAGCCAAGTTCCTTCAGGTACTCACACTTCTCTTCGCTTCCTGCAGATCCGATCACTCGACATCCCTAATGAATACAAAATGATTGAGACACTGCTGAATGCTAAACATAAGCAGACATTTGTTCATCCTTTAGATTTGAAATCCTTGAAATCTGTGAAGTTCACAGTAATTGATGTAGGCCTATGCTTGGCGATTTCCATAATGTACTTTTCAACATTAAATCCTTAATAATATTTGAAGTGCTTTTTAATAATGATCAAATCATAATCACTATTTGTTGAGAGTGAAGAACATTCAAATGAAATATTTATTGTTTATTATTTATCCTACAATATTTCCGACGGAACCAGAAGCACCCGCTCTCCTAGATCGTGTATTCCAACAGAGTGCGCTGAATATTGATCTCATAGATAATCTGTTTAGTGGTATTTCAGACCTTACTATTAGCCATTGCTCCCCTTGTCTCACTTGGCTTTGGGTCACATAAGTATGTTTAGCAGAGTGGACATACCTTGATATTATCAATCTGCCCTACAACGTTCTCGAGCAAAAGAGTAGGCTTACTATGATCTATATGCAATCTGATATACGACGTTCCCGACAGGGACTGAATCTTTAGCCATAAGGTTCAACGAGAAGTCTCTCTCGGAAAGGGCATGATGGTATCCGAGTGGAAAATACGTAGATCTAATCTGTCCTCCAGCGTTCCCAGCATCAAAGGCATACAGCCTTTGGAACCAAAGACAGTCTCTTTGGGCTTTAAATATTTCAGATACGAAAAACACTTTCTACTGACCCGGATCCTAACAATCTGTCATATACAAATGTTCCCGACGTCCTTACTGGCTTGGGATCACACAGATCGCATTGGGCTACACCAAGCAACAAAGTGGATTTATCTTGCTCTGTCTGTCCTACAACGTTTCCAAGGGTAAAGGCATACAGCCTCTCTCAGTCGAAGCTTCTCTTGGCCCGGACTATAACAGGTACAAAGAAGCATTTTGTACTAACCTTGATCTTAGCAATCTGTCCTACAACGTTCCCGACGGCACCGGCAGCTCCACTCACCAGGACAGTCTCTCCCGCCTTGGGAGTACAGATATCCAGAAGACCGAAATAAGCTGTCACACTACATGGAAGGAAAGAGCCAAGGAAATTTGGTATTGGCCTTTTTCACATCATCATAGTTGATCTTACATCTGTATCGAAAACTTTAGTCAAGAGGAGCACAACAAATTTGCTTCATGGACCTCTAGGAAGAACAACAATCGCCTAGATTGCTCTAGTCTGAATAGAGCAATCCAGGCGATTGTTAATTTGAACATTTTGTTGATGTTCATTATGAATGTATAATTATCTTTATGCGGAAATTAAAACCAACCACCAAACAAGGTCCTGTCTCGTTAAGAGTTGCGATTGATCTGAAACGATCCGAAGTATAAAATTGTAGCCAGGGGCGGCGAATTCTTTTCATGACCGGGGGTCGATCGAGGGAGCATAGTGAACGAGAGGGGCGAAGGTGACTTAAGTGATTACCCCTTCACAGGTTTGAAGTTTTGTTTACAGATTTTCTACAATATTTACTTGTACATTTTGAAGGATATTATGCGAGGGAGCGTAGCAACCGAGCGAGAAGATTTGTGCATTTTTATTTGTCTAAACGCTGCACTCTTGGGCCTGTCAGAGCCTATAACGTTTGTTACAGTCTTTAGTCAGTATTTGCTATACATTTTTGTGGGTGCACTTTTCAAATTTTCCGGGGGGACGATCAAATCGAGAGGGGGGCGTGTCCCCCAACCGGGATCGCTGCCCCTGGATGTAGCATTCTTCTTTAGAGTAGAAATGTAGAAAAACAATTGCGACACGGGCCCTGTGTCATGAAGAGTTGCAATTTGATCCGAAGTGATCGCAATTCCTTCAATCAATACTTGAAACTAAATAATCTCCCAATTCTTAAGGCCTGTAATGTAAAGAGTTTGGACTAATATCAATCACACGATAATTTCCAGTCGTCAGAAGACGAACCGTGAAAAAAAAAAACGATTTACATGGATAATCATGCAGATACTTATTACTTTATTCATATTATTTTTAAAAATACAGTACAGACTGGGCTTTAAATATATATACAGTGTGAGTCAAAAAAAACTTTACACCTAGAAAAATGCTAATAATTTTAAGAATCATTTATGAAAAGTAAATTATTATACACCATATGAAAGAGTGTTTCATCCCAAATCGTTTGGCACCATTTTGGGTGGTATGTGTTCACGCTTGGATAAATAGGAGGCATTGTTTGCGAGAGTGCAAAAATCGACTTGCGCCAAATAATGCTTAGGCGAGGCGTCAAAAATATCGATACCAGCTGGCTCCCGCCTCACGTATTGGCGGATCGAGGCTGCAATTCCGCCCGAAGCCTGGCTGGGGCAATTAATTTTCACTTATTAGCCCAGCCGGCTTGCGCCAGGCTGGGATCTGACTTTTACCCCGGAATCTTTAATCGGCCCATCCACCCCCGGCCTGGCGGCACGTCTATAATTGGCTCAGCCAGGCTGCCGCCAAAAATAGGTTGTTAAAGTTGCAACTTTAAAGTTTCCAGCTGGCGGTCGCCGTACGGAGATGCTTAAAGTTTTAGTGGCGGCAGCCAGGCGGTGATGCTTGTAGTCCAGAATCTGCACGATCCTTTATAATTTCCCCACACTTGATCCAAGCCGTCGAAGATGGCGTTATCAACAGACTCATAATTATGCTCACCAGCCCGCGCATATTTTTTTTACACGACTGTTTAGCCACTTCAGTCAAATATACTGTGCAAACGACTAGAGACAGAGTCTAGTATTACCCTTAGCAGTTTTGTTGGATTGCTGGATCTGTACGTGTGTACATGTATACTCGTTATTTGTGTCGGGTTAAATCTATCCTCTATTCTCTTTCATTATGTATTTCTGTGTTCTTCTTCAATCTATCCTCTTCTCTTTTGTCATGTATTTTTTTCTTCTTCAATCTATCCTTTTTCTCATTCGTTATATTTTGTTTTTCCTTCAATCTATCCCCAGTTCTCCTTCGTTTTGTATTTCTTTTGTTCTCCTTTATTCTAACCTTTTCTCTTTTGTTTTATGTATTTCTTTGTTTCTCCTTCAATCTATCCTTTTCTCCTTCGTCATCTATTTTTTTGTTTTAATCTGATAGATTCCCTTTCTCCTTCTTTATATGTATTTCCCTACGGTTTTTCCTTAGTCTAGATCTTTAATCCTCTTAGCTCTTCAATCATGCATTTCTATGTTCTTCCTTTGACTTGTCCTCTTCTCTTTCCTTATGTATTTCCTTGTTTTTCCTTCTCCATATCCTCTCCACTACCCTTGTTTTCCCCTTTCTATAATTTCCTTCCCTGTCATGGGTGTACTTGCTTGGCTTGCACATAGTGCGCTGACGACTTAGACTCTTTCACCAGAGCACTTCTTGGAATTTTGTCACGAAGCGGGGGTCAAGGGGTGGAGCCCCCAGAAGCTCAGGGGGTATAGGCATTTAATTACTGTCAGATGAGCATATTTTGATACCGTATTTGTGACACTGGCAGGACATAAAATTGTTTTGGGTCCAGAGGGCGGAGCCCCCAGAAGCTCAGGGGTTTTATACATTAAATTATCGTCAGATGAGCATAATTTTATACCTTATTTGTGACACTGGCAGGTCACGAATTGACGTGGGGTCCAGGGGGGAGCCCCCGGAAGCTCAGGGGTTTTGGGCAATAAATTACGATCAGATGAGCATATTTTGATACCTCATTTGTGACACTGGCAGGACACAAATTGGTGTTGTGTCCAGGGGGTGAAGCCCTCAGAAGCTCAGGGTTTTTTTATACATCAAATCATCGTCAGATGAGCATAATTTTATACCTTATTTGTGACACTGGCAGGTCACGAATTGGCGTGGGGTTCCGGGGGCGGAGCCCCCGGAAGCTAAGGGGTTTTGGGCAATAAATTACGGTCAGATGAGCATATTTTTATACCTTATTTGTGACACTGGCAGGACATAAATTGGTGTTAGGGCCCTAGGTGGGGTCCAGGGGGCAGAGCCACCGGATGTCAAGGGGTTTTAGGCATTCAATTACGGTAAGATGAGCATATTATTAGCAAATTGAATGACGCAATTAGCTTTTTGAATGTTGATCTACATAGTCTTCAATTTCGCACGAACTTGAATGAACGTAACATTAATTGGGATGCTAAGCTAGTTTACGAAGTTTGGCCGGTAAACCTATAGTATCATTATCATTGAGATTTAGATATTTTTTTAATTACTATAGTTTACCCAAAATTATATTTCTGTGAATGTAAATGGGTTTGTAATTGCAAAAACCAGAAAGTCCGAAATAATTATGTTAACAGTTTCTTAATTCCGAAAATGAAATGGACCGGGCTATTTATTATTGACATTTCGTTCTCATTTTCTTTATCACACGTTTTGTAATCTTGACACAGTTCATTCTTTCCTAATCGCTTTTTAAAACACCAATTTAGATTGGCCGCTTTTCAAAGACATGAACAAATTATTATGACGTGCGCTTACCAGCCGATAATTGATTTTTGTTCTTTCTTTTTGTTTATCCACGCACTGTAGTCCGGTAGTCTCTTTCTATTCTTTACGCGTTTTAGAAGAGGAAAAAGACGAAAAAACACACCTGAAAACAATGTGTTTATTTAACACCTTCTCGTTCTCTCAAATGTTCTCAATGTCTATCCATGATAACTCGATCTGTCTCATTTTGTCTCGACATGCCACTATTGCCAATATAAAGATCCTCTAATGCCCCATTGTACTACTTGTAGCTACTAATTGCTCCCTCTATATAGAAGACAAGCCTTTAATAAATCGGTGACCATTGGTCCCCATGATCCTCTCTTCTTATGTTAATCGAGAGCTGAGTTGATGAGATAGCCATCTGTCAGTGAGCACCCTGGGCGGTCTATTAACTCCTAGCCAAACTAGTACAGTCCGTCTTTAAAGACAACATTACATCTATGCCTAGGAAATGAAGGCCTATTTATTATCCGCTACTTTACTACGCCTCTGCAAGTATCCTGATGGGCCTTTGCCATTTGGGTCCGATCGTTCACGAGACCCCCCCCCCCCCCCACCCATCCTCACACACACACATGCCTTGCCGAGACATCAACATGGTATCAAATGAACACCTATTCTACTGACCAAATATTTAATTGGGCGATTCCCAAATCCTTAATCCCCAACCCGAACGATAGAATCTGGCAAACCGCAAATCTGGACAACGGCAATCGAACAATAACGTTGAGTCGCTGAGCGCGCGACTACGTAGTAAAAGCTATATGACAATAGATGCTTAAAGAGCTCGCCGTTGACTTGTTTGTAAATAGGGACTTTTAGATTTGCGTGGACTGATACGTGTGACGTCCTTTCAAGGCAGTGCATTAAAAGGACGTCGACCGTAGCAATCCACATTGTCTTCGTGCAAAACTAAAAGTCCCTAATAACCGATAAAGGTGTACGTTACATACAGTATTTGATCGTGGATCCTAACTTTTCCTTTTCTTTTCGTATATGTCTGTTTAACTTTATGTTTTCTATTTGTTTCCATGACGCACCGCCCCAAGAAAAAGCAATAACAACAACATAGTCAGGAGTAAACAGGTACTAAATACAATAGAAACAGAAAATGAGAATGATAATGAAGAGAATGAATGTACACATATTTGAGAACATTACAGTTAACTTTAAAAACATTACGGTAAAACCAAAATAATAACAAGTGCAATGCGATGCTGGTGTATCGCATTTGTCTGCCTTCAGAGGGTTAACAGAACATACATGACTTGTATATGCTTTAGTTTTTATCTACGTTCTGTGATTTTATGATTCTTCACTACCAACATTCTGAAGATTACAAACTTAGTCGTAATGAAAGTCATATCTTAAAATGGGGGATTTGGAAAAAGAGCGACGTTTAATAGAGCAGATACAATAACAACACATTCTGGCTTTGCAATATGCATATTGTCTTCTAGGACTATACAAAGTTTGTTTGTGTAGTCGCATATAGGCTACATCTTTCTATGTACGGTGTTTGTTACTTTATAACCAAGGCTTGGCTAATTCCAAAACGTTGTAGTACACACCAATACGTACATGTTACATGATCAACCTTAACTAAGTTTGCGCCCCCTAAGTTTCAGAACAATTTGCGGCACCTCAATAAAATATAAATTTCTGCACCCTAAGTTTCCGAGTTCAAATTTGCGCCCCCTTAGTTTCAGTTCAATTGTGCGCCCCCCTCAATAACATATTAACGTCCTACCCCCCCCCCCCCCCCCCCAAGTTTCAGATCAATGTGGCGCGGGCCGATCAATGTAATATATACATTTTGCGCCCCCTAAGTTTCAGAACAAGCTGCGGCACCTCAATAAAATATAAATTTCTGCATCCTAATCTTAGATCAAATTTGCACCCCTTAGTTTCAGACCAATTTTGCGCCCCCTTAATAACATATAAACGTCCTACCCCCTTAATTTCAGATCAATTTGGCGCCGCCTCAATAAAATATAAATTCCTGCCCCAAAGGTTTCAGATCAATTTTGCACCCCCTCAATGAAAGATCCATTTTGCGCCCACCTTAGTTTCAGATCAATTTTGCGCCCCCTCCTTAGTCTAAGATAGATGTTGCGCCCCCGAAGGTTAAGATAAATTTTGCGCTACCTCAATCGAATATAAAAATGCCGCCCCCTTAGTTTCAGATCAATTTTGCGACCCCCCCCGAAGTTTCAGATCAATTCTTCGCCATCTCAGTAAAAGACAAATTTTGCGCCCCCGGTCAATAATGTATATATTTTCCGCCACCTAAGTTTCAGATCAATTTGCAACTCCTCAATTTAATCAGCACTGTCATTTTTCTCTTCTTTTATCCAAGTTTAATATTTTTCGTTACATACTTGCAATTATTTCGCTCTATATCAAACACCATCACTTTAATACGGCGAATAACATGTGAACGCAACGTTGCCATATGATGGAAGGCACGTTTGAAAGGGAGAGGAAGAGAGAGAGAGAGAGAGAGAGAGAGGGGGGGGGGGGGGTGTCGAAGACCAAAGGGGAACCTTTGACCCATGTATTGTTCGTGAAATGCATGCAATACTGTTTAATGCACCCATAGGCCTGCAGGGATGGGGCATATATAGTACCCTTTAATATACAAAGAGTTGCGACACGAAGCGTCCGTTTTGTTGCGTTTTGTTGGAAACAGATATGGCGTTTGAATTATAATTTGGACATGCATGAAGTAATCAGTTGATTGAGTGAAACAAGCCCGGATGCGTATGGCATGGAAAATTAAGGCATGCCATTAATGGCGTGCGACCTATGCCTTGGACGTGTCGGGCAGCATGCTAAGACATTTACGACGTCATGCTTTACTCAATATATTTACAGAACATTCATCAAACATTGAACATTAGACAAATCTAACATTATTAAAAAAGAATCACCCCCTCCCTCCACACACATAGCCTATGCCATGCCGATACTTTGGGTAATTCAAGTTAGGCAGCCTTAATCCGCGCCAGAACAATAGAATCTGGCAAGCCGGACAAAAGCGATCAAACTAGCGTTGAGTCACCGAGCGCGCGACTACGTATAGTAAAAAGCTACCAGTATATGACAACAGATGCTTATAGTTGTTGAGCTCGCCGTTGACCTGTTGTTTATTATTTATATTTATATACAGTCCCCAAATAACCGATAAAGGTGTACGTTAGATAGAGTATTTGATCGTGAATCCTAACTTTTCTTTTTCTTTTTGTATATGTCTGTTTAACTTATTTTGTTCTATTTGTTTCCATGACGCACCGCCCCACGAAAAAGCAATAACAACAACATAATCAGGAGTAAACAGGTACTAAATACAAAAAAAAAAAAAAAATGATAATGATAATGACGAGAATGAATGTACGCATATTTGAGAACATTACAGTTAACTTTAAAAACATTACGGTAAAACAAAAAGAATAAAAAGTGCGATGCGATGCTGGTGTATCGCATTGTGCATTGGCTGCCTTCAGAGGGTTAACAGAACATACATGTATATGCTTTAGTTTTTATCTACGTTCTGTGATTTTATGATTCTTCACTACCAACATTCTGAAGCTTACAAACTTAGTCGTAATGAAAGTCATATCTTAAAATGGGGGATTTGGAAAAAGAGCGACGTTTAATAGAGCAGATACAATAATAACACATTCTGGCTTTGCAATGCATATTGTCTTCTAGGACTATACAAAGTTTTGTTGTGTAGTTGTATATAGGCTACATCTTTCTATGTACGGTATTTGCTACTTTATAACCAAGGCTTGGCTAATTCCAAAACCTTGTAGTACACACCAATACGTATATGTTACATGATCAACCTAAACTATACATTTTGCGCCCCCTAAGTTTCAGAACAATTTGCGGCACCTCAATAAAATATAAATTTCTGCACCCTAAGTTTCAGATCAAATTTGCGCCCCCTTATTTTCAGTTCAATTTTTGCGCACCCTCAATAACATATTAACGTCCTACCCCCCCCCCCCCCACCCCCAAGTTTCAGATCAATGTGGCGCGGGCCCTTTAATTAAATATAAATTTTGCGCCCCTAAGTTTCAGAACAAGTTGCGGCACCTCAATAAAATATAAATTTCTGCACCCTAAGTTTCAGATCAAATTTGCGCCCCCTTAGTTTCAGACCAATTTTGCGCCCCCTTAAAATATAAACGTCCTGACCCCTTAGTTTCAGATCAATTTGGCGCCGCCTCAATAAAATATAAATTCCTGCCCCAAAGGTTTCAGACTCAATTTTGCACCCCCTCAATGAAAGATCCATTTTGCGCCCACCTTAGTTTCAGATCAATTGTGCGCCCCCTCTTTAGTCTAAGATAGATGTTGCGCCCCCGAAGGTTAAGATAAATTTTGCGCTACCTCAATCGAATATAAAAATGCCACCCCTCTTAGTTTCAGATCAAATTTGCGCCCCCTTAGTTTCAGACTAATTTTGCGCCCCCTTAAAATATAAACGTCCTACCCCCTTAGTTTCAGATCAATTTGGCGCTGCCTCAATAAAATAAAAATTCCTGCCCCAAAGGTTTCAGACTCAATTTTGCACCCCCTCAATGAAAGATCCATTTTGCGCCCACCTTAGTTTCAGATCAATTGTGCGCCCCCTCTTTAGTCTAAGATAGATGTTGCGCCCCCGAAGGTTAAGATAAATTTTGCGCTACCTCAATCGAATATAAAAATGCCGCCCCCTTAGTTTCAGATCAATTTTGCGACCCCCCCCCCCCCCCGAAGTTTCAGATCAATTTTTCGCCATCTCAGTAAAAGACAAATTTTGCGCCCCCGGTCAATAATGTATATATTTTCCGCCACCTAAGTTTCAGATCAATTTGCAACTCCTCAATTAATCAGCACTGTCATTTTTCTCTTCTTTTTTCCAAGTTTAATATTTTTCGTTATATACTTTCAATTATTTCGCTCTATATCTAACACCATCACTTTAATACGGCGAATAACATGTGAACGCAACGTTGCCATATGATGGAAGGCACGTTTGAAAGGGAGAGGAAGAGAGAGAGAGAGAGAGAGAGAGAGGGGGAGGGGTGTCGAAGACCAAAGGGGAACCTTTGACCCATGTATTGTTCGTGAAATGCATGCAATACTGTTTAATGCACCCATAGGCCTGCAGGGATGGGGCATATATAGTACCCTTTAATATACAAAGAGTTGCGACACGAAGCGTCCGTTTTGTTGCGTTTTGTTGGAAACAGATATGGCGTTTGAATTATAATTTTGACATGCATGAAGTAATCAGTTGATTGAGTGAAACAAGTCCGGATGCGTGTGGCATGGAAAATTAAGGCATGCCATTAATGGCGTGCGACCTATGCCTTGGACGTGTCGGGCAGCATGCTAAGACATTTTTCGACGTCATGCTTTACTCAATATATTTACAGAACATTCATCAAACATTAAACATTAGACAAATATAATATTATTAAAAAAGTATCACCCCTCCCTCCACACACATAGCCTATGCCATGCCGATACTTTGGGTAATTCAAGTTAGGCAGCCTTAATCCGTGCCAGAACAATAGAATCTGGCAAGCCGGACAAAAGCGATCAAACTAGTGTTGAGTCACCGAGCGCGCGACTTCGTATAGTAAAAAGCTACTAGTATATGACAACAGATGCTTATAATTGTTGAGCTCGCCGTTGACTTGTTGTTTATTATTTATATTTATATACAGTCCCCAAATAACCGATAAAGGTGTACGTTAGATAGAGTATTTGATCGTGAATCCTAACTTTTCATTTTCTTTTCATACAGTATACAGTGCGTCCCAGAAAAAACGAAACCGAGAAGTATCGATGTTCTATCATAACTTAATCACAACTATAATTAATGAATGATACATATTTGGAAAGCTTAGAGTCTCCTCTTTCAGTTGATGCTACTCACGTGATGCATATTTCACGCATGAGTGATTAAAAGCAATTTCAAGGAAGGAAACCAAAAAGACATTTGGCGGGCGGTTTCTGAATTTCGAAGAATAATTCACATTTCTAGAAAGTTGAGTATCTGCCCTTTCATTTGACACCTAAATCAGCGAAAATGAGCGAGGAATGACAAAGTTCTGTTTGTTTAAAGTAGTGCTTGCATTTCCATAATTTTATTAAACGAATTCGTTTTCACTTGCTGCCTGCCGTATCAATAAACGAAATTAACAAAAGACTTAACTCCGTTTCGTCGACAATCAATGGTAGACGAGAGACTTCATGCATGGCTGATTGTCAACGAAACGGAGTTAAGTCTTTTGTCAAATCTGCTTTTTGCTACGGCAGGCACCCAGTGAAAACGAATTTGTTTGTTAAAATTATGAAAATGTAAGGGCTACTTTAAGCAAACAGAACTTCGTTATTCCTGACTCATTTTTCTTGATTGATGTATCATATGAAAGAGCAGAAAATGAACTTTCTAGAAATATGAATTTTTCTTTGAAATTCAGATACCGCCCGCCAAATTAGTTTTTGGTTTCCTTCCTTCAAATTGCTTTTAATCACTCATGCGTGAATTATGCATCACGTGAGTAGCATCAACTGAAAGAGGAGACTCTAAGCTTTCCAAATATGTATCATTCATTAATTATGGTTGTGATTAAGTTATGATAAAACATCGATACTTCTCGGTTTCGTTTTTTCTGGGACGCACTGTATATTCAGACAAATGTCTGTTTAACTTATTTTTTTCTATTTGTTTCCATGACGCACCGCCACACGAACAAGTAACAACAACAGCATAAGGCAATTAACAGCCAGTCAGTCACCCAATAGTGTCTGACAGTGAAGTCAAGCAAGTAAACCGGTTTCATTGCATAATTTGTTTAAATTTCACAGATATAGGACATACATAACATATTCATAATTCCTGCAAAGTTCTACAGAATTTGATGTAGGCTGCAAAATGGACATAGTATGTTTAAAATGGATCTATTTCTGATTTTATAATTAAAAAATCCCCTCAGCCATCTTGGCTGCAGGGAAAATGTACCAAGCGGCCATTTTGAAAAAGAAAAAAAAAAGAAGAAAAAAGGCCTCCTCCTTCCTATTTTTTGAAAAGGCAGGACGCTAAACACTTTTATTTTATTTGGCCTAATGTATGTCGCCGTCATGTTTTCAAGTTCTGATGAGTTGCGTTTTAAAGTTCAGTCTAGAAATCAGGGGCACTTTATCTTTCGAAGAAAATATAAATCTAAGGTCGCCTCTATCGGTTATTTGGGGACTAAATAGATATGAATGAGGCCAAATAACAAAAACGAAGTGTTTCTCGCCTCCTTTTTGGCTGCCGCTTCCTTTTTTTGTTTTACTATTCCGGAACGCCCCCCCCCCCAACAAAAAAGCCTGTGATATATATTTTGTTTAAATATCTTCTAAAGTGATACAAATCATTTATTTTGTCATACATTACATCACTATACTCACTTAGCACAATATCTGTGAATAAATGGGCTTGGCCAGCTATAATAAGCAATTGGCAGCCATCTTGGAAAAAAAATGAAAAATATAGGATTTCCCGGCCAAATTCGCGAGTTTGTCATTCAAATTAATTTGTCTTGCGTTCAAATTCGACGGTTTTAGTGCAGTCAGCTATATATCGGGTTTATATTCCCTTTTCTAGTTTTCAAATCTATGGAATTTTGGTTAGAATCTACGTATGTTTCATTCAAATTAATAAACAATGTGCTTCTTTCGCTATTTGGTCATTCGATTTGGCTCAACACGATTTTCTGACAACGCGACGATGTACTTCTAGCATTCTAATTCATTTGTAGCATTCAAATTAGCACTTTGTGCACTTAAATTGATGGTCAATATACATTTCTCGTTTATTACACACTTTTTATAGCTCATTCTTTTTCTTTCAAGATTTTTTTTTCATGTGTATTTCATCTTATTTAATTTTCTTGCATTTATACACTTATACTTATTAGATTGATCTGATATTCATCAGCATTTAAGTTTGATTGTTAAGAAGAAAAAAACGACTTGCATCTACGGACCTGATAGTCTCGGTATATTTGTAAATGTTCATGCAAGGAAGTTGTTTGTCTTATGTTTCATCATTAATTTATTATGGAAGAAGGGTATCAATATTGTGACTGGGGTAGGGACTAGAGTCAACAATTTGAACATGATTCATTATTTAGCCATGTCTTTAGTTATCGATCTGCTGGCGGGCAAGTAAACTATGAAACTCTTTAAGAAAAACAGAGTGGTGTGCTGGGTATAAGAGACGATGTGAATTACTTTTGTAAAATTCCGAGTCTGTAGTAAAAAGGGGCCTCTGAGGGTACCCCCACCTTTCCCGGGTATATGAACATGTCTGTGCAGAAATGCCTTATCCCTTGATTTCGCCCCTTCTTTACTCTATGTCTGACTACACCCATCTGCATTGTCCTGAAAATAAATAAATGGAATAACAGCTTAGACCCCAATGGCAAATGATGCATTTTAACTGCATTATTTAAAAACTGTAAAAATTTGTTGCAATTCTTCCCCCTAACATTCCTAACTTGAATAAAAATATTACGAATACGAATGACAGGAGTTAATTTAAATGAAAAAAAATACGCTTTGACAAGTGAGTATTAATTTGAATGCTATTTGAGCAGTTTCTAAATTGAATGACAGATCTATGAAACCCTTCGACCAAAATCCTAAATTAAATACAAATACTGGAAAATTGAATGATAATTGGCATGGCAAAGCCGATCTGCGCTAACTTAAATGCAAAGTAAATGAATTCGAATGACAAACACGCGAATTTGGCCGGGAAATCCTATAGTAAAAAGTAATGCCCTGCATGCCTCCTCCGTTTTGTGTTAAAGTTTGGACGAGAAACACGTTATTTTTATTATTTGGCTTAATAACAAACATGTCAACGGCGAGCCTAACAATGAAGTATCTGTTGTCATATACTAGTAGCTTTTTACTACGTAGTCGCGCGCTCGGCGACTCAACGCTTTTTCGTGGGGCGGCGCGTCATGGAAACAAATATAAAATATAAAGTTAAACAGACATAATAAAAGGAAAAGTTAGGATTCACGATCAAATACTATATCTAACGTACACCTTTATATGTTATTTGGGGACTTAATATATACAAATAATAACAAACAAGTCAATGGCGAGCTCATCAACTAAGCATTTGTTGTCATAATTATACTAGTAGCTTTTTACTATTCGCGCGCTCATTCAACACTAGTTTGATCGCTTTTGTCCGGCTTGCCAGATTCTATTGTTGTGGCGCGGGTTAAGGCTGCCTAACTTGAATTACCCAAAGTGTCGGCATGGCATAGGCTATGTGTGTGAAGGGGGGGGGGGGGGGGGGGTTGTCGAATGTTCAATGTTTGATGAATGCTCTGTAAATATATTGAGTAAAGCATGACGACTAAAATGTCTCAGCATGCTGCCCGGCACGTCGGGGGCATGGGTCGCACCCCATTAATGGCATGCTTTATTTTCCCCTGCCGCACGCAAGGGGCTTGTTTAACCCAATCAACTGATGACTCCAAGCATGTCCAAAGTATAATTCAAACGCCATAACTGTTTCCAACAAAACGCAACAAAACGGACGCTTCGTGTCAAAACTCTTGGTATATAAAAGGGACTCTATGCGCCAACCCTGCAAAGCCTGTGGGCGCATTAAACAGTATTGCATGGATTTCACGAACAATACATGGGTCAAAGAAGAGGAAGAAGCAAAGAAAAGGGGGTAAGGAGATCGAGGGCCTTGCCTCTCAGGCTGTTGCCTCCTCAACCTTCCCCAACCCAACTCCAATCCAAAAAAAATTAAGAGCGAAAGAAGGAAAGGGAACGAAAAAAGGAAAAGAGGAGATAAAGGAAAGGGGAAAAGAAGAAAAGAAAAGAAGCCAACAAGTTGTGGATCGGGGGAGGCAAAATTCAAACGTGGTTTATGGGAATGGCGCCCTAAATGTTCATTGTATTGTATTGTATTGTATTTCTAATTCCATAACCTTACGGTGACTTACAAATGTTGCTAAATGATGGTCATTTGACGGTAATTTAACGCCTAAAACCCCTGAAATTCTTGGGGGCTCCGTCCCCTAGACCTCAAGTCAAAGAGTGTCCTGCCAGTGTCACAAAATAATATGGTATCAAAAAATACTCACCTGACCGTAATAAACACGCCTTAAACCCCTGAGCTTCCGGAGGCTCTGCCTTCTGGACCAAACCAAAGGCCCTAAAGCGGGCCCCCGAATGTTTATCTGACCGTAATTAAACGCCTAAAATCCCTGAGCTCCCGGGGGCTCCGCCCCTGAACCCCATGCCAATACGTGACCTGCCAGTGTCACAATAAGGTCCCCCCCCCAAAAAAAAAGAGAGGAGAAAAAGGAAGAGGACGGTAAAACTGTTTATACCTTCTACCCTTTTCTATTATCGACCTTTTTACTCAATATATCTACAGAAAATTCATTTAATAAAGAGCTATATGACAATATATGCTTCATTGTCTTGCTTGCCGTTGACATGTTTGTTTTTATTATCTATTCAGTCCCCAAATAACTGATAGAGATGTACGTTAGATTTATATTTTCTAAATTCTTCGAAAAACAAAGTACCCCTGATTTCTAGACTGAACTCTATCTTTCAAACGTAACTCATCAGAACATGACGGTGGCATATTATAATATAATATATATATTATCTGTCTCGCCTCGACTTGACAAAGATAATATTATCTCCCTCACCTCGACTTGACAAAGATAACATTCTGGCAGGCATATTTAAAAACAGATCATTTTGGCGGGCATAGTTAAAATCACGACTTCACTTTCAACCAATCAGGTGGCAGGATTAGGAATGATTATTAAAGTAAGGTATATAATAGGATTTATATCATTGAAGCATAACAAAAATAAATACAAATATATGATTTGGGTATTATAAACAATAGGCGAGCCAAAATTTTAAAATAGCAAATCTTATGTTGTTACCAAAATTATTTTTTTTGAATATGAAAATACAAGGCATCTAATCCGTTTACAGGCAGGATGCATCTACATAAAGTGAGCCCACATATATCCACGGTACGACTGGTCTCTTTATTAAAAAAAGGCATATCAGAAAAGAATGACCACATATTTGTCTCTAGTGACAAGTTGTTATTGTTGTTTTTGGGTTTATAAGGCTGTCCAATCTGAAAAGATTATTTTCGCAAGGCTATACTGTTTTTTCGAGTTATTTATCAGTGATCATAAGATGGCGCTGTTTCTTTTGCTCTGACAAATTAGATTCTGCTTTATGAAGATATCGATTGGCAGGATGTGGCGGTGAGCCAGGCCGCGGGGTGGCTGTTTCAATTAGGCCCAGACGACCTCATTGAGAAGAGGCTCGGCTTCCATGCGAGAGGCTGGAGTTTGGCGGCATATCACTGTCCTCCTGCCGGCGGCAGCCAGGCTGAGCTCATGTTTTCTAGCTTTTTCCGAGGCTCGGTTTCCATTCGAAAGGCGGCAGCCGGCGCATGCTTTTGGATACCATTTCCTACCGCCAGCGGTAGCCGGCTCAGCTAATTAAAAAAATGCAGCCAAGACGCATAAGTGCAGTTAGCTGCCGCCGGCTGGTATATTTATTTTTGACGCCTCGCCTTATGTGATGTTTGAATAAAACAATTGGGATTTCGGTATTAATTCGGTCTTTGCAGATCCAAATAACATCCCTACCAAAATTAATCATGTCACACATATCAAAACACACACAGAGTCACACTCATTAAGTCACACAAACACACGCACACACTCGCACATACACACACACACACACACACACTCGCATAACAAATTTAGATGTGACAGTTTGGATCGGCCTTCTTGGAAATGGAAGTCTTCTTGGACCCTTCTTCTTTGAACAGACAGTGAATGGGGAGCGCTATCTAAGAATGATAGATGATCAGGTTGTCCCGGCTCTGGATCAGATGGCACGATTTAGGCGTCAGAGAAACGGTCCTTTCAGGCACCTTTGGTGGGCACAAGATGGTGCCCCTGCTCACAGGACAAGGATTGTGATGACCAGGTTGAGAGAACTCTTCGGGAACAGGATCATCGCTCTGAACGAACCTGTGGAGTGGCCACGTCGATCCCCGGACCTAACACCGCTTGATTTTTTCGTCTGGGGTTACCTCAAGTCTCGGGTGTACCAGAGCCCACCTGCGAACCTCAACGACCTACGAGAGAGGATCAGGATTGAGAGCGAAGCACTTGGGAGAGACAGGCGCATGCTTCGTCGAGTGTTTCAGGAGATGCTCCATCGCGCTAGAAAGTGCATCGAAAGGGACTGAGGTCATGTCGAGGAATAGATGAACGGACAGTTACTTGCTGGTCACAAATGAAGCTTCAAAGGATCCATGATGATAAGCATTTGAATTAACATTATCATCATAATTGTGATGATCGTTAACAATTTGGAGATCAAGTAAAAACTAAAGTATTATACTCCAAATGAACACCATTATCATATGTTTGTGTGTGTGCGCGTGCGTGTGGGTGGGTGTGTTAGTGTGTGTGTTTCATATGTGCGTGTGCGTGTGTGTGTGTGTGACTTTGCTACTGAAAAAAGCATCTGCAATGCATCTCATTTCATACATTCAATTCATTCTCTCACTTTAATACTTTGGCGCAATTCGATTTTTGCACTCTCGCAAACAATACCTCCTGTTCATCCAAGCGTGAACACATACCACCCAAAAATGGTACCAAATGATTCAGGATAAAACACTCTTTCATATGATGTATAATACTTTACTGTTTATAAATTATTTTTTAAATTATTAGTAATTTCCTAGGTGTAAAGTTTTTTTGGACTCACACTGTATATCTGTGTGATTTTGAGATAATCGAAAGCCTGATTATTTTTTGTTAATTCATCATGGTTCGTGTCAACTTGTTAATATCATCAGAATAAATGACGCAATATAATATGTTAACCGCTCCAACCCTTGCTTGCACTTACCCAGGCATCCCGATAGACCCGATGGCGTAAGATCTAGGCACACCTTCAGGAAGGGGCATCTTAAGGAGTCCTTTTCCATCACTGACAGTATGCGTCGTCCATCCAGAACTGGGAAGCGTCCAGGTCCCGACCGGGAAATCTTCGTTACGACTTTCAATGACTCTTTGGTAAAAAAAAAAAAAAAAAAAGAAGAAGAAAAGAGTATTGTATACGTCATTTTAAAAAAGAGGAGTAAATGGCATAATGTCTGATAAGTCACCATTTTATGGGCCAATTCAATTTTTTATCAATATGTTGCCGTCATAAAGCTTTCAGAAGGGAATGTCTGTTTTGCAGAGAGGGGGATAGAGAGAAAGAGAGAGACGAAAAAACATTTCGAGTATTGAATGCTGTGAATATTAGCTTATCTTCCTCTTCAAAGCCATTACAAATTATATTTGCTTTCTGTTCCATATACAGAAAGCAATTGAATAGAACATGTTTCATTGTTAACCCCACCTTGATAAATCTGGAAAAAGAGACCTTATTCAGATTTCTATAGGTGCACGACTACCACATGCATGCCTTGATCATCCAAACAGCATAGAGCATGACGAAGCATATTTGCGAATAAAAACAAACGCAGAAGTTTGAGAATGTCGTAGTAAAGGTTATTATTCGAGAGCAAAGGTACACTACAGGCTAGTTCAAAGACCGGCATGACAATTAAGCTAAGTTTTACACAATGACAAAGCATATACATGTATCTCTATCGAGCCAAAAATCTGCAATTCCACCCAAAAGCCGCGGATGATTTTTTTTGAAAATGTCATAATAATATTCGGCTTATATATAGCGTTTAAATACATCAACGATGAGTCAAAGCGCTTTACAGATATATTATTACCCTAGCCATCCGATTCAGGCTTACCCGCACACAATGACCACATCGCCTCTAGTAAAGGTTAACATTCGAGAATAGAAGTAGCCTACACTACAGGTCAGTTTAAAGACTGGCATGACAATTCAGCCTAGCTCTACGCCATGACAAGGCATATCTCGAAAAATTGCAATTCGGCCCACAAGCCGCGTATGATTTTTTCTTCTTCTTCAGATTAATAAAGCGTTTTAAGTACATAACGCATAACAAATATTAGCCCAGGTCAATTTCGTGATTCGCCGCCTTGATAGGCCTACATAATTTGATGAGATGTTAAGCATGAGCGGGAGAGAGATTGACATTTAACAAATAAAGAGATTGATATACATAAAAAGAGAACGTAAGCGCCTGATATGCACCGTTTTTATTATTATTATTATTGATATTAACGTGGGGAAGGGATAAAAGAAGATAGAAAGAGAAAAGGGGTAATAGACGATTGGAGCGTGGGAGAGAACGATATATAGATTGGAAGGGGGAGACAGAAAGATATAGAAAGGAAGAAAAGGGCAGAGGGGAGACATTGAAACGAGAAAAGATAGAGAGAGAGAGGGGTAAGATAGGAGAGAAACGGTAGCAGAGAGAGTACCAACAACGTAAAATGGAGAGAGAGAGAGAGAGAGAGAGAGCGAGAGAGGAGATAGAGAAATAGAGAGAGAGGGGGGGGGGGGGGTAGGTGCTGGGTAAGTGTACATTGAGGTCAAAATTTCGAGATGTTCATTTAAAGGCACACTGTCCTACTTGTAGCTACTTGCTCCCTCTATATAGAAAACTTCCCCAATCGGTGCCTGTTGGTCCCCCATGATCCTCTTTTTCTTATGTTAAATGAGAGCTGAGTTAATGAGACAGCCACCTGTCACAGTGACCTCGCTGGCTCGCTGGGTGGTCTAATCCCTTCTTGCTGAAGTAGTAAAACCTGCCTTTAACATTTAACATTTTCAGGCAGTATGTGACGCTTATCATTCTCTAAATGTCCATACATAAATACCTCTGCTAATTTGGATCTCTTTACAAAGCCCTAAGGTGTGCTCGCGTATTAAGATAGTTTTATCGTAAAAACACATCAGATATTGATAATCGTCGCATGTCGCCTTGACACAGTTTAGATTCACTGTCCATTTATTCTTTGAATAATTCTTATCATCGACTTACTTTGCGACCTGTTGTCCAATCATCACAGTCTCAGTTTTTAGACGGGCGCTGTAAGGTCTGTTTGATACGAGAAAATGACGTCACAATACACGTTTAGATATAGCACAATAAGTACCACTACTGTAAACTTAACCATTAACAAAACACATAATCCAAAACAAAGACTACAGCAATAACCTTTACAACAAAGAGCAAATACTTGACACAATTTCATCTTAATAACTTAACTGTTCGGTTCTACTAGTTATGATAATATTTGGAACAATTGTCATTGTACAAATATTTCCTTTTGTTAACTGAAACATTTTACAAAGTTCAAGAAAACCTTGAAGCATTTTTAAAGAATCTCTTATTTATATTTCAATTTGTTACAGTATATAAGAGGAAGGCAATTTGTCGACAATACCTCATGTACGGATCCACAGAGAGATATTCAGCTTCCAATAAAACCTCTGTGTCGGGGGAGAGAAAGGGAAAGGGTTAAGGGGAGAGATGGGGGTAGGGAGAGAGGGGGAAGAAGATAGAGAGGGTGATAGGGAGAGAGAGAGAGAGAGAGAGAGAGAGAGAGAGAAAGGGAGAGTGAGATTGAAGTAAAATATGGACAAAAGCTAGTTATTTTTCTACCATTCAAGATTGCGTATTTAGGACATGAAAACTCTACCAAATAAACAAGCTCTGCTGTTATGATAAATGTGTAAGGTAACAATTGTCGACAAACAGCGTGAAACCCTAAAATATTAACATTCATTTTTAACACATGACAATCTGTAAAATTCTTCACAAGCTTTTGCTGGCCAAAAAAAGAAGAAGCTGTCAATATCTTACCTCCGTCTTTGAGTGTCGGAATATCAAACTCCTCCAGTCGCATATCAGTTATCTTGGGAAAACCATTGAACTGCTTGGCGAAGATCCATCTCTTTCCTTTGCGAGGCATCTTGAAGTTGATTATGATTTGATGAAGGAAGGAATATGTAGCACTGGTCACCAGATGGTCAGTGGTTGGTTACTGGACAGCGTGTGAGGTCAGCTCCGACTACCGGTGTTTTATATCTTCCTTTTTGTTTATAGAGCGAGCGAACAGATATCGTGACTCAACAAACTCCCAATCAGATCTAGAGAGTTCGGAATCCAAAGTCTGCTTAAACGAAGATATCGCCTCATCCGCACAAGAGAAACACATACACACACACACACGCACACACACAAACACACACACACAAGAGCAATCCTTTTCAGGGCTAAGGCGATGTTCTTCCAAACAGACATAAAAATATGGAAAAAGCATACAAATTATTCACGACCTTTACCAGAACTCGACCTTCTCCTGAGTCGCATATTACGAGATGTACAGTTATAACGAAATAGGAAACAAACTGTTCATGCATCACTGTGTAAATTTGTCACAACCTAGCTGTTGCTACGCCTATTGTGACTTGCATTTTTATAATGATAAGCTGGCTTTATTGATGCCTGTCGGAACATATTGCATTTTAATTATTATATGTGTATTATTAATAATGTATCTATCCATTGTATCGATTCTGAATGTAAAAGAATATGCGATTCGGCCGATAAACCGTTTTAGATAAATAAATAAATATATCATGGGCATTTACTCAAAGATGTTTTCTTGGCCGTAAAGACGGTGTATAAGAGAATGTGCCTAAAAGAATAGGAAAATCGTATTCACATGTCTCCGAATAGGTATTTATTCTGTTACGAATTGAAATCAATGTCAACATGTAATTTTTATTATATACCTCACTTAAGAAATCCAGCCATCTGATTGGTCGAAATTGCATTCATAAACTTTAACTATTCCTGTAAACTTCCCGGTAAAATTCCAAACCCATGTAATAGTTCCAAAAAATAGTTCTAAAATCCTAGTAACCATGGTTACTGGGAAAATAGTTCAGTCTTGATAAAATACCCATAGGTTTACATGTTAAAAAATGGTTTGAGCGATTGCGGATACTGTACGTGTGCGAAGAATTGGTCGGTATTTATATCATACAAGACAAGACAATTCAAAACAAGACAAAAAGGGCTAAAGAAACTCTCCCAAGATTTCAACTTATCAAATGCAAGACTCGCTGACAGCAAGAACAACAAAAAGGGTACGTGAAATTATCCATAAACATGTTTGTTTAGTTGCTGAAAATGGAGTACCAGCATAGACGTAGACGAAACTAGATCTAGGGTCTAGTAGTCAGGGTGTCTGATCGCGCACCCGATGTTGTGTGCTGAAATTCTTCCCATAGAGATTGCACGCAATGCAGTCTACCGCATATGCAGTCTACGTGCATTGCGCGACCATGCAAAAAAAGTCAAGTTTTTTTTTCAATTCGAGATTCAAACCTTTATCTGTTGTGATCCTGAAGGTGATACTCAATAAGTGAGGTGTCATATGAAAGCGCAGGTTCTTTTCCATAGTTCCCACAGGGCTGGCTCACCCCCAAAAGTGTAAAAATATCTTGCTTAGACTAGAATCTAGATCTAGTCTACTCTCAAAGATACACTCATAAAAAATAACCGTGCAGATAAACTAGAGAAAGGCCAAGGTGGTGTCATAAGTTGACTCTTTTGTTTTCGGCATATAAAAGTATTAATAACTGCTTTAATATTCGAGAAATAGTTGTTTTTATACGCTCTCGGGAAGGTTACAATTGGGCTATTGCCCTCGGCACGCCTCGGGCAATAGCACAATTCTAACCTTCCTTTGAGCGTATAAAAACAATTGGGCTATTGCCCTCGGCACGCCTCGGGCAATAGCACAATTCTAACCTTCCCTTGAGCGTATAAAAACAACTATTTCTCTCAAAGCAGTCATTAATAGTATACTGTATACTACATTGAATCGTCTGCCCTGGTCTTGTTTGTTTACTACTTATTACTATATTATGATAAAAGTCAATATATCCTAGATTCTTACCTATTCGAGGTAATTTTACATTGTTATTAAAATGCAGATTTTGTCCGGTCGGCAAATGAGCAGTTTCAAGCGGGCAATAGTTCCTGATGTTTTCACTCTTATAGGTTTCGACATTGACTTCGTGTACAAAAATGGCGGTCAATATTGAGTCCAATACATATGCCCCATATAATAGGCGGGACCTTTTGTTTCAACAGGGAGGTGATAAAGAAGGAGTGAAAACTCTTGTAATTTGTTCAAACTCATGCGTGAGTTCTAAAGCGTAACAATGGGATGTTTAACATTCCACTTGGCTTTGAAGTTCCATGCTCCGAGCCGCTCTTCCACTGCGGGGAATTTCGGAGGCCAGGCACCAGTTTCTTAAAATTAAATAATAAATTACCAGCAAAATTTCAGTGTAAAAAGTTATACACTTCATATGGGGATTGTATTGGGAATAGTGCATCAAACAATTTTTTCGAATTTAGTACTCCGCCTTTCTTATAATCTGTGTGCCAGAGTTGGTGAAAGAAAGATGAGATCCTGACAAAACACTCAATATTTTAGGATAATGCGCTTATTTTCGCATGTTTTAATGCCCCGTCATTTAATCCATGATTTACAATCTTCGATAACTTTAAGTTTGGTAATGCGTGTTTTCGCGTGGTTTTTTGTATTTTTGCAGTTGGAAAAAAGGATGAAATTACACAAGTTTGGGTTCGCTTGTTCTACTCATTACACATTCAACATTTGATTAGAAATCATTGAAAGGGACAGCGAACATTCGCTGGGATACCATTTTCTGATGTAGGAATTCTAAATCCTGATATTTCATGCGCTCTCACCACCTGGTCAACAGTTGCAGATTAGCGCGTAACTTTTCGGCGGCTTGGAGCATGGGGTCAAAGGAGAACGGCTTGATTCCACTTCTCTATCACCTCCCTGGGTGAAGACTGCAAAATCTACCATTACGTTTTCTACTTGTACGTGCTATCTGCCTATCTCCCAATGAGTTTGTGTTACATTTCCGTCATGGATAGTCTACACGTTTCAAACCTTCTATAGTACGTGTTATACGAATCGAGGCTGGAATTTTTGTTTCTCTCTGACTCTGTGTTATTAGCTGATCGACCACGAAGTGTAGCAAATCTCCAGTCCTAATGCGTGTAATTTTTCAATATTCTCTATCTCTCTCTCGATCTGTCAATCTCACGACCAAAAAAATATTTCCCTCTTCTCTTATTTGCTTTCGCCCATCATATAAACATCTAAGCACAAGTCCTCTGGTTATGATTAACGCTCCTTCTACTAGCTATCCTTTTCACCGACCCACCCAAGCAACAGTCAAAACATGATACTTGGCTGGGTCGTAAATCTAAACATGCAGTCGAACCTTTTTGGTCTTATGCAGGGGTGGCGATCGGGGGGAGGAACACATCCCCCTCCCCCCGTCCCTCTGGAGGGTCCAAGAGTGCATTGTTTAAAAAAAGCTTCTCGTTCGGTCGCTACGCTCCCTCGCATAATTTGCTTTAAAATGTACAAGTAAATATTGTAGAAAATCTGTATTCCGTCGGTATCACGCAAGCACAGTTATAGAAATAGGTCAAAACTGTGTATTCCACTTGCTTTTTTAAGGAGTCCTTTCTGCCTGGTTATAGTGCACTTCCGTCACCTTCGCTCCTCTCATTCACTATGCTCCCTCGTCCCTCGCATCCCCCCCCCCCCCCCCCCCCCCACCGGTCATGACAAGAACTCGCCGCCTCTGGTCTCATGGTACGATTCGGTGAATGCCTGTAGGTTCTTAGTTTTCTCCATCGATACTTTATCTCTCTTACATTCTCATTTGCAAATTTTCCCTCACGATTCTCGACAGTCAACATCACTTTTCTTGCTGCTCTGTACGATCCGACATATTCATGTAATAAATAATCATAACTTGTACTTGATGAATGACGTGTTATTTGTTCGCCTACTCTTGTATTAATTTAATGTTTACAAGTTTATATACCAAACAATTTATTGTCATGCAGCACAACCATTTCTACTGTTTCTACATCCTTGATTACTGAATGAGCTTTTACATAGGCGTGGAATTTGTTTAAAGACCAAACCTTCCATTGAGTTTCTACATGTGTTGCCTCTATCAAAGCGGCCGAACACCTAATTCATCGCCTTGACGAATTCAATGTCTAGTTTTACATCTTGCATGCGACTCATGATCGGGAGAAGGTCAAGTTCTGGTAAAGGTTGCGAATAATTTGTTTGCTTTCTCCGTGATTTTATGTCTGTTTGGAAGAACATCGCGTTAGAAAATAATATCCTGTGTGTATGTGTGTGTATTACTCTTGTGCGAATGAGGCGATATCTCTGTTTACATATCAAGCAGACTTAGGACCCCGACATTTCTCGATGGAAGTGTGTTGAGTTATGATATCTGCGCCCCAGTCACTGGTTCACTCGCTCTGTATCAAAAAGGAACATATAATACACCGGTAGTCGGAGCTGACCTCACACTCTGTCCAGTAACCAACCACTGACCATCTGGTGACCAGTGCTACATATTCCTTCTTTCATTAAATCATAATCAACTTCAAAATGCCTCGCAAAGGAAAGAGATGGATCTTCGCCAAGCACTTCGATGGTTTTCCCAAGATAACCGATATGCGACTGGAGGAGTTTGATATTCCGACACTTAAAGACGGAGGTAAGACATTGCCAGCTTCTTCTTTTTTGGCCAGCAAAAGTTTATGAGCATGTTACAGAAATGATATTGAAACACAACATGTCATACATAAGGAATGATACTCAATACTTGATTGTTTCACAGTGTTTGTTGACAAGGGCTACCATACAAATTAACCACAACAGAGGGGCGTTTCACAAAACTTGTCATCAGTGACAACTGAAATCCTGACCTTAGACTACTTGTGATTGGTTATCAACAGATTTGTCACTGATTTTTGTCATTTGTCATTGAAAAGGGGCTTTGTAAAATGGGTCCCAGGTGAGCTTGTTTATGTAGTAGAGTTTTAATGGTGTTCGATACTTGAGACCATATTTGTTTCTTCATGCCCGGTGTAGTTTTCTAACTGTACTATACCCAGATCAGTTATACCGGGAGGAGAGACTCAAGAATTACATTGATTCAGTTCTCTTTTCGCCTCTTGGGCACGGGTGACGCCAAATATTTAACAATGTTAATAATACCCCCCAAAAGCCTGAATGCCCTGAATGAATAAGCAATCTTGATTTGTAGAAAAATAACTAGCTTTTTATCTCACTCACTCTCTCTCTCTCTCTCTCTTCCACTCTCTCTCTCTCTCTCTTTCTCTCTTTCTCTCTCTCTCACTCTCTCCCCCTCTCTCTCCCTCTCTCTCCCTCTCTCCTCTCTCCCTTTACCCTTTCACTCCCCCCCCCCCGACACAGAGGTTTTATTGGAAGCTGAATATCTCTCTGTGGATCCGTATATGAGGTATTGTCGACCAATTGCCTTCCTCTTAGATATTGTAACACATTGAAATTCAAAGAAAAAATTATTTAAGATGCTTTAGCTTTTTTTGAACTTTTCAAGATGTTTTAGTGAACTAAAGAAATTAGTATTATGACAGTTCCAATTATTATCATGAGTTGTAGTAACAATAATTAAGATGAAATAGTGTCAAGTATTTGCTTCTTGTTGATGTTAATGATGTAGTCTTTATTTTTGTTTTCGTGTTTACCGGAGTGGTACCTATTGTGATGTTTATTATATTTTTATTGTTACGTCGTTTTCTCGTATCAAACAGACCTTACAGCGCCCGTCTACAAACGGAAACTGTGATGATTGGACAACAGGTCGCAAAGTAAGTCGATGATAAGAATTGTTCAAAGACTAAATGGACAATAAATCTAAACTGTGTTAAAGGTGACATGCGAGGTTTATCAATATCTTATGTGTTTTACTATAAAACTAAATCAACACACGAGCACATCTTGGGGCTCGTATAGAGATCCAAATAGGCAGAGATGACTCATGTGTGTGTAAATTTGGGAAATGATCAGCCTCACATATTGTTTTAAAATTTACCTGAATATCTCAATCCTTTGACCCCAGTTTACACCTATAATACCCCTGCTGCCCTGCACCTACTTTCTTTCTTTCTCTCTCCCTCCCTCTCCTATCTCTCTTTCTTTCTTTCTCTCTCTCTCTATCTCTCTCTCTAAATATATAAACACCTTTCCCTTTTTTTAATTTCTCCTCTTCTCCCCTTTTCTATATATCCCTCTTTCTCTTCCCCCCTTCAACCCTCTATAACTTTTCTCTCTTCTCTTTCTATCTCTACTATTGCTTTCTCCGTTTACATTTCTCTCTCTCCCGCTCACTCTTTACGCCTCGTCATCTTGTGTAACACTAAGGCGAACCAGGGTATGTGAGTTAAACTCACATACCCTGGGCGAACCACGGAATTGACCTGGGCTAATATTTGATATACTGTACTTAAAGCGCTTTATCGATCTAAAGAAGAAGAAAATATATCTTCCATGGCTTGCAGATGTGTGGCTTGGTTGATTGATATGCCTCGTCATGGTATAACCGACCTTTGAACATGCCTGTAGTATACTTTGCTCTCGATTGATAACCTTTACTACGATATTTTCCGCGTTTCCATTCGCAAATATGCTTCGTCATGCTATAGCTGTTTGCATGGTCAGGAAATGCACGTGCACGTGCATTTCCTGAAAAACGCGGAAAACGTGGAAACGCGGAAAATGTCGTAGTAAAGGTTATCAATCGAGAGCATAGTTATTGAATTGCTTTCTTGATCTGGAATAGAAAGCAAATATATGTTTTTGAAGATGTCTTTTCGTCCCTCGCTCTCTCTCTCTCTCCCTCTCTCTTTTCTCTCTCTCTCTCTCTGCAAAACATTCAACCCCTTCTGAAAGCTTAATGACGGCAACATATTGAAGAAACAAATGAATTGGCCCAGTAAAATGGTCAGTGATTCATCAGACATTTTCCCATTTACTCCTCGTTTTTTAAACTAACGTAACAATGCTCCTTCTTTCTCTATTTTTTGTTGTTACCAAAGAGTCATTGAAAGTCGTAACGAAGATTTCCCAGTCGGGACCTGGACGCTTGTCAGTTCAGGATGGACGACGCATACTGTCAGTGATGGAAAAGGACTCATTAAGATGCCACTACCTGAAGGTGTGCCTAGATCTTACGCCATCGGGTCTATCGGGATGCCTGGGTAAGGGCAAGGGTTGGAGCGGTTAAAATATTATATTGCGTCATTTATTCTGATGATATTAACAAGTTGACATAAACCACGATAAATTAACAATAAAATATTATATAACGGATTCAGGCTTTTGATTACCTCAAAAATCAGACAGAAAACTAGATGTTTATTTAATTTTAGAGCCCTCTGTGCTGTATTTTCATATTCATAAATTAATAACAATCTGCATGATTACCCACGTTAGTCATTTTCATTTTGTTCAGGGTCTGTCTTCTAAAGAGTCTCGTTTGATTGAGTCAATAATTTCGACTGCAAACTATCGTGTGATTGATATTAATCCAAACTCATGACGTCATAGGCCTTACGACATGGGAGATTATTCAGTTTCGACTATTGATTGTACTTATTGCGATCACTTCGGATCAAATTGGAACTCTATATGATACAGAGCCCGTGTCACAACATTAGTGCTGTGCCACATTTCTACTCTAAATAGAATGTTAAGTCTATACTTGGGATCGATCGCAACTCTTAACGAGACAGGACCTGGTTAGGTTTAATTTCCACATAAAGATATATATATTCATATGAACATCAACAAAAATGTTAATTAATGATCGCCTGGATTGCTCTTTCAGAACCATTGATATATTGTAATGGATTTATTCTTCCTAGAGGTCCATGTAGCAATTTTGTTGTGCTTAACTAGAGTTTTCAATACAGGTGTAAGATAAATTATGATGATGTGAAAAGGACCAATACCAAATTTCTTTGGTTCTTTCTATTTATGGACCTTCCCTCCATGTAGTGTGACAGCTTACTTCGGTCTTCTGGATATCTGTACTCCCAAGGCAGGAGAGACTGTCCTGGTGAGTGGAGCTGCCGGTGCCGTGGGGAACGTTGTAGGACAGATTGCTAAGATCAAGGTTAGTAAAAACTTCGTACCTGAAATAGTCCGGGTCAAGAGATGCTTCCATTAAGAGAGCCTGTGTGCCTTTGCTCTTGGGAACGTCGTAGGACAGAGAGTAGATCAAGACAAATCCACACTGTTGCTTGGTGTTGGCTTATGTCATATGTGTGATCCACAGCCAGTAAAGACTGTCGTGAGAGGCGGAGCTGCTGGTGTCATCGGGAACGTTGATTAGGACAAATTGCTAAGATCAGGGTCAGTACAAAGTGCTTTGATCTTCATTTCTAAAATTTTTAAAGACAAAAGAGATTGCCTTTGATTCGAAAGGCCTTTGATGCTGAAACGATGAAGGACAGATCAGATCTACGTATTTTCGACAAATTTACATAAATTACTTTTAAAGAACATAGACCTATTTTAACCAAAAAGGATGAACAAATGTCTGTTTATGTTTTGCATTCAGCAGTGTCACAATCATTTGTATTCATTAGGGATGTCGAGTGATCGGATCTGCAGGAACTGAAGAGAAGTGTGAATACCTGAAGGAACTAGGCTTTGATGAAGTCTTCAACTACAAGACAACAAAGAACCTTGATGCCAAGCTCAAAGAACTCGCTCCAGAAGGTATCGACGTCTACTTTGACAACGTAAGGCAACCAACTGATTTCTTTTCCGACAGCCACAATTAAAAACCCGCTGACTTATATAAGTGAAGCGGCAGAGAGAAAACAAAGACCATTAGAGATACAGACTGATATTTTATACCTCATTCACACCTCCAAGTCCAATGTCAGACCTACATCACATTGATCAACAACTTTCATTACCAAGGATGGCCTAGAATAGGTCGGTTTGGCAGTATGACTGAGGTATCAGAATACTAGAATAGGAGAAGGGTGCGATTACCGTCCTTTAGTATTATGTGTAGATAATATTATCAGGTCGGCATACTTTGTCAGAAAATGTGAGTTTTTAGTATCCTGTTCAACTTTTCGGCATCCCAAATAAAGAGCTGCTGACCACACGAATTACAACAGGGGAGAGGGAGGGACAGAAACAGACCTTTCGATGGAAATAAATTTTAAAAACAGGAGCCGAAAACTTATTCAAATTTTTTCCGCTGTGTCTAATGTCCATTCAGGTTGGTGGTGAGTTTGCCACAGCTGCTGTCCTCAACATGAACTTATTTGGTCGCATCTCATGCTGTGGAGCCATTTCAGGGTACAACTTGAAAGAACCTGAGAAACGTGAGTTAAACATACAATGCTACACTGACTTGGCAAACCATACACAAGCTCTAGACCGTCATTGCACCTGTAGAGATGGATCAGGTTATTTAATTAGTGTCTAAATGTGATTTAGTAGACCCTACGTTATCTAATTTACTGTCTGGAACCAGCTAAAACTGATAAAATCATGGTTTCCGTAACTATTAAGACGACTATACACCCGTAACTTACTGCACCTTTGGACAACTACAATCCTCGGAAAAGCACCTATAAAATTTAGCCCGAGTTAGTTATCTGATGGAAATTGAAGTAAATTCATCAATTGTTCGAAGTGTGGTATATCCTGGGTAGTTTTCTGGTTATTTGGCCTTGTGAGTAGTCGTCCAAGGTTATTCTCCTGAAGGTAGTTGCACGTTGCGCTTGTGGTGGCCCAGGGGTAATCGTCCATGGATCATCGCATTTTTAGTTGGGGGCATTTAATTTGGATCGGCAGTCGTCCCGATAAGTTCTTATAACGCAATATGTAAAATCCGGCCCTACCCGATTACCCTACACAATCCCTATTTGATCTTGTTCCATAGTATCAGCTATCTATGGTAAGATGGTGTTCAGTCAGCTGAAGATGGAAGGTTTCATTGTTACCAGATACCAACCACGCTGGGCCGAAGCCATCGGTGCCCTGGCAGGGTGGGTCAAAGAGGTGAGACAGAAAATAAAATATTCTTAAGTTGATTATCTTAATTGGTCACAGTAAAAATCCAAGTATTACACTTGAGATCACCAATGTACCACTGACTGGTAATGGACTTCACTGTGTCAACACCTGAGACCAAAATGATTGCATTTGTTTACTATTACTATGGTCAATGATTGTGTAATCATGCGAACAAATATAGTGATAAGTGTAGTCATGATGGGGATAATGATATCAAGAAATGTATTGGTAAAAGCTAAAGAGGATGAGAAGATATAAGCCGTAATGATTGCCTTTTTCGGAGATGTAGATTGCCTTGAACCAGTGAAAACCGTCGATATGAAGATATCAAGTACTAATAGTCTATTCTACAATTTAGGGCAAATACAATCGATGTCTATGATTAACTCGGCAGCCAATGGTTCTATAAATTTGTAAACACAATATGTTTTCAAATTCACCAGCCAAGACATATTTTGCAATATCGCATAAAGACGGTATAGTGCTTTGTTGCCGCTTCAGGATAAAAAACTGTTGACAGGAAGCAAATACATTCCACTTTTTGCGGGCAATGTTCAAGCTAGATGTGATATATGACACATCGTCAGTTTAAATCCAGTGCTCTTTTGATGTGCGAAATATTGATGTAATCTAACTTGAACATTAATTGCCTACGTGTTTGATCAGTAGACTGTAACTTTCTCTATTTACACAATTACATATACTTTGCCCCTTGTCCTCATTGACAAAGCGCTACTTTTGGCGATTGTGGAAAATAACAATTTCTTCTTACTTTTCATTCTTTATTGCGACAGGGTAAGATCAAGGTTCGGGAGCACAGGACCGACGGGTTCGAGAACATGTTCAAAGCCTTCACTGAACTCTTTACTGGCGCTAACACAGGAAAGGCTGTCGTCAAAGTCTAACTTATTCCCCCATCCCCCTCCCCCTTGGGAGTGGTAGGCCTATACCATATAGAATTTGTTCTTCTTCTCAAGAAATCACAACACCGATGATTGGACTATTATCATTTCTTTCTTGACGCAATCTCGAAAAAAAATATCCGATTTGTTGAAAGTAGAAGCATCGATTGGTTTTCGAACTCATTGCAACTCATGCATACTTGTGAGTGTGTCAATGGTGTTTCTCTTCTCATAGTTTCCAACTGATATGTATGTAGAAGCCAACAAATTTCTACTTTTTCCTTCATGGGATGATCTGATTTTCACTAATCGGTTTCAGTAATCACATAGCAAGTTAGCTTAGGGTAATCAACACCGACGCTACACCACTAGGTGCGTCAGGAAGATCACTTTAGACTAACCGCTTTCCACGATTTTTGTAAAATTTTGCAAAGGTCTCAGCCTGGATTGAACATAGAGATTTAGAGACTTTACACACACCACCTCCATAATACAATACCCCATTACATTGTCAACGGATTTTAAAAAAAATTGTGTGTCGAGTTTATTTTCAAATCTCCTCCGTCGCAGAACAATATTATTATATATATATCTTTCTCGTATATTGTATGCCAAACGAAATTCACTTGTCTCTTTTACTTTTTACACCTTTGAAATATAGAAGAAATCAGAAACCCACGAAGCGGACAAATGAATTCACAATCCGATATAGTAGTATTTCGTGTGCTTAATAGTACAGTTTATTATAATTGATCGAGAAATACTTTATTTGATTATAGGCCTCCAGGCAGTCTTTTTTACTAAGCAGAAAATTGTTATGAAAAAACAACTTATCTGGAGTCATGATGATGCTATTACGTTCAAGAAGTTATATGTTTTGTTTTAAAGTGTTCAAAAATAAAATAAATTGTTTGCGTATAAGCAAAAATTCTTGATTTTTTTTTCTTTATTAGTATTATTATTTTATATTTGTTATTCATTTTATTATTTATTGCTTATTAGCAACACATAATGTTTAATGTGAATGGTGGTTGTTAGGAATGGTATATTGTACGTATTGAAATGGAAGAACAGTAGGGAGAGAAAAGAGAGGTGAGAGGGAAAAGAAAACGAGGTAGAGAACAAGATGAACGAGAGAGAGGGAGATACACGCACAGCAAGAGAGAGAGAGAGGGAGAGATTCCTTTTGTTTTCCCTGTGTAGCCGCTATTTGCTCAGACCTGTTTTGCGGACATTAATTTTCTCTTTTCAAACTTTAACTTACAAGTTCCTGAATTTTCGATCAAGCGACTCGAGCGAGCAAAAAATAAAAACACGTTATTTTCAATTATATAAGATATAAAGATGTAGATTAGGGCACCTCACTGTCCGGAAAATTTGAAAATATGTTAGAGAAAATTATTCCAATCATTGTAAAATAGAGAACTTGACATACTTGAAACGGGTCAATAGGCTCAGGGCAATTGTTGATCTATATTTGGGGTTGCAGCCAGGCCGGTAATAGGGACTTTTAGATTTGCGTGGACTGATACGTGGTACTTCCATTCACGGCAGTGCTTTAACAGGACGTCGATCGTAGCATAGACCTATTGTCTTCGTGCGAATCTAAAAGTCCCTAATAATCGTGGTGGCTGCACGACCGATCTGGTTCAGTAGATCTGTGTTTGACCATGCAGCCATGAATGCGAGGTACTATAATATCTAAAATGAATAACACTCTTGTGCACTGTGTGGAATAGACTTTGTAGCCAAAGAGTATAATACTTAGTTCTTTGGTGTACAATGCACCATCAAACCTGAAAGCATACTGTAGCGTATATATTTTGTCTCTGCCATATTGCAAGGCCAAGGATCGTTGCTCCCTTGATTGAATTTATCTTCCAAGATGCCTGGCAAAGGAAAGAGATGGATGCTGGCCAAACACTTCGATGGTTTCCCGAAGGAAAGTGACATGAGGCTAGAAGAGTTTGATATACCAGAGCTGAAAGAAGAAGGTAAGCTTAAATAATTAGGCGCGGTCTCATCTAACCTCACGAAGGCGTATACGCGCATACGTAGCTAGGGCAGTAAATTTTCATACGTGGCCATTTTTTTTCTACCTGGACAAAATCCCATCTACCTGGGAGTGGTCACATCACCTGCGTCCGGTCCACGTAGAAAACGCTTATTTAAAGCTTATCTGCCGTAGTTTACAGGAGGGATTAGACTGCCCTGCAAGGTCACTGGACAGGTGGTTATCTCATCAACTCAGCTCTCAGTTAACATAAGAAAAAGAGGATCATGGGGGACCAATGGTCACCGATTAGGCATTGTTTGTTATATAGAGGGCGCAAGTAGCTACAAGTAGTGCAGTGGGCCTTTAAAGGGGGTGTAGCATAACCAAAATGAAGAGTAAAATGCACCCAAAAAGGATACAATTTACCCAATGTTGGTATAACTTTACCCAACACAGTCATGAATGTTCCGATTTCTTTTTACCCAACTTTTTTGGAACGTATAGTAAGTTGAACAATTAATGCTTCAAATTTTCATGAGTTTGCCTTGAAACGTATTTTACAAAAAAAAATCTTTTGAAAACAAGTCCTAAATACGCAATCTCGAATGGTAGCAAAATAACTAGCTTTTGTTCACATTTTATTTTAATCTCACTCACTCTCTCTCTCTCTCTCTCTATTTCTTTCTCTCTCTCTCTCTGCCCCTCTCTCTCTCTCCCTCTCCCTCACTTTCATCTCTCTCCCTCTCCCCCTCTCCCTCTCCCTCTCTCTCTCCCTATATCCCAATCTCTACCCCTTTACCCTTCCCTTTCTCTCCCCCGACACAGAGGTTTTATTGGAAGCTGAATATCTCTCTGTGGATCCGTACATGAGGTATTGTCGACCAATTGCCTTCCTCTTAGATATTGCAACAAATTGAAATATAAAGAATTTCTTTAAAAAGGCTTCAAGCTTTAACTTTGTAAACAAATTTCAGTTAACTTAAGAAATCTGTAGTATGACAGTTGTTCCAATTATAATCATAATTGTAGTAATGAACAGTTTAATAATTAAGATGAAATGCTGTCAAGTATTTGCTTTTTGTTGTTTATAATGATGTAGTCTTTGTTTTTGTTTTGTGTTTTTTAATGTTTAAGAATATTACTATTGTGATGTATATACGCTTATTGTAACGTCATTTTCTCGTATCAAACAGACCTTACAGCGTCAGTCTACAAACGGAAACTGTGATGATTGGACAACAAGTCGCAAAGTAAGTCGATGATAAGAATTGTTCAAAGACCAAATGGAATTTTTTTTTTTTAATGTGTAAAAGGTGACATGCGACGATTATCAATATATGATGTGCTTTTACTATAAAACTAAATTAAAACACAAGCACAGCATGCAGGCTTTGTATAGAGATCCAAATAAGCAGAGGTATGTGTGTAAATTTGGGAATGATAAGCATACTGCCTGAAAATGTTTGATGTTATCCCTCAACATCTCAGTCATATGACCCCAGTGTACACTTATTCCAGCACCTACTCCCCCCCCCCCCCCCCTCTCTCTCACTCTCTCTCTCTCTCTCCCTACTTCTCTCTCTCTCTCCTTTCTCTCTTCTCCTTTCCCTTTCCCTCTCTCGATTTAGTTGTTGTTGGTATTCTCTCTCTCCCTTCTGACACCGTTATGACGGCAAAATATTGAAGAAGAAAAAAATGGCCAAGTAAAGTGGTGATCCTCGTTTTTAAACTATAACGTAATAATACTCCTATTTTTGCCCAGAGTCATTGAAAGTCGTAACGACAATTTCCCGGTCGGGACCTGGACGCTTCCCAGTTCAGGATGGACGACGCATACTGTCAGTGATGGAAAAGGAGTCATTAAGATGCCCCTTCCTGAGGGAGTGCCTAGATCTTACGCCATCGGGTCTATCGGGATGCCTGGGTAAGTGCAAGGGTTGGAGCGGTTAAAATATTATATTGCGTCATTCTTTTTTGCGTCTTCATTCAGGACCCGTACTGTGTCACAATGGTTTTGCTACAGTTCTACTCTAAATTAAAGTAGAATGCTTCATCTATATATTTGGGATCGCTTCAGATCAATCGCAACTCTTTACGAGACAGGACCTGATTTGTTGGTTAGTTTTAATTTCCGCATAAAGATATATAGTTACATTCATATGAACATCAACAAATGTTCAAATTACCAATCGCCTGGATTGCTCTATTCAGAACCATTCATATTACGGCTTTGTTCTTCCTAGAGGTCCATGTAGCAATTTTTGTGCTTTATTTCTTCTCTTGAAGAGAGTATACAGGTGTTAGATAAATTATAAAGATGTGAAAAAGACAAATACCAATTTCCTCGGATCTTCCTATGTATGGACTTTCCCTCCATGTAGCGTGACAGCTTACTTTGGTCTTCTGGATATCTGTACTCCCAAGGCGGGAGAGACTGTCCTGGTGAGTGGAGCTGCCGGTGCCGTCGGGAGCGTTGTAGGACAGATTGCTAAGATGAAGGTTAGTACACTCTGCTAATTTTTCATATCTGAAATATTCCGGGCCAAGAGAAGCTTCTATTGAGAGAGGCTGTATGCCTTTACCCTTGGAAACGTCGTAGGACAGATAGAACAAGATAAATCCACTTTGTTGCTTGGTATAGGCCAATGCGATCTGTGTGATCCCAAGTCAGAGAAGACGTCGGGAAGGTTTTATATAACAGATTGTTAAGATCAGGGTGATCAAGTGCTTCTTCGTATCTGAAATATTTAAAGCCCAAAGAGACTGCCTTTGGTTCTAAAAGCTGTATGCCTTCGATGCTGGGAACGCTGGAGGACAGATTAGATCTACGTTTTTCCACTTGGATACCATCATGCCTTTTCAGAGAGAAACTACTCGTCGTAGTATATTAGATTACATAGATTGATATAAGCCCACTCTTTTACTCGAGAATGTTGTAGGGTAGATTGCTAATATCAAGGTAAGTCCACTCTGTTATACATCCTTATGTGACCCAAAGCTAAAAGAGACAATGGCTACTAGTAAGGTCAGAAATAGAGACATTTGTATTAAACGCTATATAAAAATTAAATATTATTATTATTATTATTAAATACCACTTTAAAAAATAGCTATAAGATCGCTGTAAATGCAGTCTGTTCGAATACACCATCTATGTATGAATTGATTATAATTAGAAGTCAGGTCGAAGATTATTTATTTCTTAAAATGTAGGAAAGTACATATAGTGAAAATCACTGAGCATACATAATAAAGGATTAATTTTGACTATAAAGGATGATCAAATGTCTGTTTATGTTTAGCATTCAGCAGTGTCTTAGTCATTTTGTATTCATTAGGGATGTCGAGTGATCGGATCTGCAGGAAGCGAAGAGAAGTTAGAGCACCTGAAGGAACTAGGCTTTGATGAAGTCTTTAACTACAAGACAACACAGAACCTTGATGCCAAGCTCAAAGAACTCGCTCCAGACGGTATAGACGTCTACTTTGACAACGTAAGGCAACCAACTGATTTTTTTTTCCGACAGGCAACAATTAGAATCCGCTGAAGTGAATAAGTAAAGGGGCAGAGAGAAAACAAAGACCATTCCATTTGAGCCACAGAATGAAAATTTTATCCCCCAATTACACCACCAGGACCAACACACATCAGTCAAAGATGGCCAAGAATAGACCGTTTATCAGTTTGATTGAGAAATTGGAATACTCAAACAGGGAAAGGGTGCGATAATTGCCGTCCTAGATAATTATGTGATATCGGGTCAGAATCTTCTGTTTAAAAAAAGTGATTGTTTTTTAAAATATTATGTTTTCAACTTTTCGGCATATTCGCCTGAGCTGTCTATCCCACATAAAGATCGACCCGCTGACCACACGAATTAGAACAAGAGATAGAGAGAGGGGGAGGAAGAGAAACGGATATTTGCGATGAAAATTTAAAAAAAAAAATGGAGTCGAAAACGTATTTAAAATTTCTTCTGTGTCGTACCAAAAGACGTTAAAAGATGGGAGTTGTTGCTACCTTGTTTGGCGTTCAACAATAAGGGATAGAGCAACGTCGATCTGGCGCTGCTCAGTGGCTGCCGGGCTTACGATCAATTGGGCAAAAAGAATTTCCGTTTCGGTTTAATAAAATTTGGAGTGGACTATTAGGCTATTATTATTATTATTACAACACCTTTAATATGCATTCAGGTTGGTGGTGAGTTTGCCACAGCTGCTGTTCTCAACATGAAATTATTTGGTCGCATCGCATGCTGTGGAGCCATTTCAGGGTACAACCTGAAAGTACCTGAGAAACGTGAGTTAAACATACAATGCTACACTGACTAAGTAATTTCTAAACCAGCTAGAAATCTTCACTGTGCCTATAGAGATGGATCAGGTTATTTAATTATAGTCTAAATGTGTATATACTAGACCCTATATACGTAATTATCTATTTTACTGTTTAAAACCAGCTAAGACTGATAAAATCATGGCAAGTATCTTACCAAGCTCGTTCATTGCCAGATTGCGGCCAAAGTGACCTTTATAAGCACAGTATTAATCCTAACCGAGTCTAAACGTGTTATCTTTTTACTAAATCTTTTTCAACTACACTGACCCCTTTAAGTTTCATTGCCTTGACAACTCCATCCCTAAAATCACCCCTAAAATTTACCCCCGAGATGGTTATCTGATGGTAATGGAGTATATTCATCAGAAGGTATATGTCCATGAGTAATTAGTTCTCCAAAGGGTGATATTCCAGGGGTAGTTTTTCGAGGGTAGTTGGCCTTATGAGTAGTTGTCGGAAGTCTGATGCTGTAGTACGTGGCCAAGGGGTATCCGTCAATGGGTCATTCGGCATTTATTTTGGGTGAGTTCTAATAACGCAATACGTAAACTCCTACCCTACCCGAGTATCCTAGCTACACAATCCTTATTTGATCTTGTTCCATAGTATCAGCTATCTATGTCCAGATGGTGCTCAAACAGCTGAAGATGGAAGGTTTCATTATTTACAGATACCAACCACGCTGGGCCGAAGCCATCGGTGCCCTGACAGAGTGGGTCAAAGAGGTGAGAAAGGAAACGATTATCTTGGTCAAGTAACTCTCGAGATTACCAATGTACCACTATAACTGGCAGTGGACATCACTGTGTCAACAATTGACATCACAGTGATTTTATTTGTTTACCATTCCCATGGTCAATGATAATTCATCATAATGATTATGAAAATAGCGCGAACAAGTATAAAGTGATTATTGTTGTAGTCATGATAGTGATAGTAATATATTTAAAAAAATAATGGTCCAAACCAAAAATGATGAGAAATCAGGAAAAATTGAACTTTTCGGATAAAGAATTGATACGTGTTTGATCAGTGGACTGTAACTTTCTCTAGTTCCACAATTACACATGATGCACCTTGTCCTCAGTGATTAAAGCGCTTTTGGCGATAGTGGAAAATAACAATTTCTTCTTACTTTTCATTCTTAATTGCGACAGGGTAAGATCAAGGTTCGAGAGCACAAGACGGACGGGTTCGAGAACATGTTCAAAGCCTTCACTGAACTCTTTACTGGCGCTAACACAGGAAAGGCTGTCGTCAAAGTCTAACTTATCTCTCCCCCCCCCCCCCCCTCTTGAGAGTGGGTAGGGCATTACCATATAGAAAGGGTCAACTTTTTTTTTCTCAACAAATCACAACACCGATGATTGGATTATTATCATTTCTCTCTTGACGCAATCTTCTCAAAAACAGTATCCGATTTGTTAAAAGTAGTTTGGTTTTCCAGTATACATTCTCAGATTTTATTGAATAATAATTTGTGAGTGTTTGTTTTGCGTGATAGTAATGCGGATTAATGCCTTATAAAAGGGCACTAATATAGCACATCGACACGGTTTTGATCATGGGGGCTCACAGTAACGAGGCCATTACTTAGCCACTGAATCATGATTGTACGCAGCGGGGGCTAGGGTACGTCGCCGCCCCCATAAATACAAAAAAAAACAAAGCAAATGCAATAAATTATCAATAATTCATTGCATTTTGCTTAAACCTACGAAGCGCAGACATGAAATTTACAAGACGATATTAGTATTGTATGTGCTTATACTATAAAGTTTATCATAATTGACCGGGAGATACTTTATTTGAAGTAAGATGATGCTGCGAAACAAACAATTTATCTGGAGTCATATTTATATATGCTATCATATTCAAGAAGTTGTATTTTTTGTAATGTTCAAAAATAAAATGAGAATTTTGCGTAAAACTGGCGTAAAACCAACAATTCTTGAATTTGTTTTCTTAATTTCTTTATTAGTATAATTTTGTATTGCTTATGAGCAATACATAATATTTACTGTGAAAAATTGTTATATGGAAGGGTACATTCTATCGAAAATGGAAGAACAAGAGAGAGAGAAAGAGGTGAGAAAAAAGGGAAACGAGGTAGAGGACAAGGAGAGAGAGAGAGAAAGAGAGAGAGAGAGAGAGATAGAGAGAGAAGGGGGTGGATCAGGTGAAATAGATTAGAAAATACGCATATAAGTTTCTTGAAAGTAAACGAATTCCTTTCTAGCTTTATTCCTATAGTTACTTGCATGATATCCGGTTGGATTGCATTTATGAATCAATAAAATCTGTTTCGAATTGTTTAAATTGAAGAAGACCCTCGATTTTGGTGTTCCATAAATTATTTATGTTATAAAACCATTCAAATATTGGCTTTGAACACTTTCGGACATCGTATTCCAACGTAGCCTATACAAGATGAACCATTACTACAGTTTGGGGGCAGTTAATCTATTTATTCCGAGGAGATGTAACCCTCCCCTCCCCTGTTCCATAAATTATTTATGTTATAAAACCATTCAAATATTGGCTTTGAACACTTTCGGACATCGTATTCCAACGTAGCCTATACAAGATGAACCATTACTACAGTTTGGGGCAGTTAATCTATTCATCCGAGGAGATGTAACCCTCCCCTCCCCTGTTCCATAAATTATTTATGTTATAAAACCATTCAAATATTGGCTTTGAACACTTTCGGACATCGTATTCCAACGTAGCCTATACAAGATGAACCATTACTACAGTTTGGGGCAGTTAATCTATTTATTCCGAGGAGATGTAACCCTCCCCTCCCCCCCCCCCCCCTCCCCTGCCCTTCACGCTCCTGATCATAATTATACCATTTTCAACAACAAAAAAGGGGGAGAGGGATCGAGAGAGAAATATATTCCTTGTGTCTCCGGACCCCTGTCTAGCCGCTATTTGCTCGCGCCTTTTAGTGATCATTTCTCAGCGTAACTGCACATTTTCTCGAAGGATCAAGGGCTACACCTTTTCAAACATCAACTTTCAAGTTTCTGAAATTTGCGATCAAGCGACTCGGCCGAGCAAGAAATAAACATGTTATTTTCAATGGTATAAGATATAAATATGTAGATTCGGGCACCTCACTGTCCGGTTTTTTGAAAAACGTGTTAGAGAAAATTATTCTAACTTTATGGGTAACCATGGTCAAATAGAGAACTCGACATATGAATATTGAAACGCGTCGAATGGAGGGCAATTATTGATCTACAATATCTGGGGTGCAGCCAAGCCGATAAAAGATTGGGTAATCGTGGTATATATAGTAAAAATGTAATATCTTTGTTTACCTTTCTGTTGGAAATGAAATAAATATGAATATGAATATGAATAGCTTCACTACCGATCTGGTTCAGTGGATTTGAGCTGTGTTTGTTCATGGACTAGGTTCATGGTTTGTTAAACCGTAAATGCGAGGTACTATAATTATTATCTACAATGACTAGCATTTGTGTGCACTGTGTGGAATTGACTTTGTAGCCAGAGAGTCTTTGCTGTGCAGTACACCACCAGGCATGTACACCACTGCAAGTATACTATTTTGTATCTGCGATATTGCAAGGCCAAGGATCGTCGCTCCCATAGATTGAATTTATCTTCCAAGATGCCTGGCAAAGGAAAGAGATGGATGCTGGTCAAACACTTCGATGGTTTCCCGAAGGAAGTGACATGAGGCTAGAAGAGTTTGATATACCAGAACTGAAAGAAGGAGGTAAGCTTATTAGCACCTCATTGGCTTAAAGATAAAGTTGAATTCTGGTCATGCGATTGCACTGTGCATGAAAGAAACGTTGAGGAATCGATCAGAAAAGGTTGATCATCTAGCATATAAGTATTGGTGTGTACTGCAAGGTTCTGGAATCATCAAGATGGTAAGAAATGGCCCAGCCTTTGTAAAGTTACAAGCACTGTATACAGAAAGATGTATATGGGACTACACGGAAGTGGCGTAAAAAAGCCGTTCCGATTTTTATGCTGTTAGCCATATTTAGAATATTAAGGCATTTGAAGAGCCATGCTTTTCAGGGAACCTTTTTAATGTGATGTTAATCCACATGTGATGTTATTCCCTAATAACAATAATAATGCTCACAAATTATTTTTCACCTCTTCCCAGAACTCAACCCACGTAGGCGCAGCGCACACGTAGCTAGGGCAGTAAGTTTCATACGTGGCCATTTTTTTTTCTACCTGGACAAAATCTACCTGGGAGTGGTGTCACCTGTGTCCGTCCCACGTAGAAAACGGTTATTTAAAGGGGTTATAGCATAACCAAAATGAAGAGTAAAATGTACCCAAATAGGATAAATTTACCCAATGTTGTATAACTTTACCCAACACACGAATATTCCGATTTCTTTTTTGGAAACGTGTAGTAAGTTGAACAATGCATCACATATTCAATAGTTTGCCTTGAAGCGCACTTCACAAACAATCCTAAATACGCAATCTTGAATAGTAGCAAAATAACTAGCTTTTGTTTGAATTTTATTTTAATCTCACTCACTCTCTCTCTCTCTCTCTCTCTCTCTCTCTTCCCTCTCTTCCCGCTCCCTCACTTTCATCTCTCTCCCTCTCCCCCCTCTTTCTCCCTCTCCCCATCTCTCTCCCTTTACCCCCCCCCTCCCCACACACAGAGGTTTTATTGGAAGCTGAATATCTCTCTGTGGATCCGTACATGAAATACTGTGGAAATACATATAAAAAGAAAAATGTCTTATAATGCTTCAAGCTTTTATTGAACTTTGTAAATGTTTCAGTTAACTAACAAAAATTGTATTGACAGTTGTTCCAATTATAACCATAATTGTAGTTAAGAACAGTTTAATAATTAAGATGAAATAGTGTTAAGTATTCCTTGTTGTTGTTGTTAATGATATAGTCTTCTTTTTTTTTCTTTTCTTTTTGGTTGTTTAATGTTTAAGATTACCGGAGTGGTAATTATTGTATTATTAATGTATCTATATACGCTTATTGTAATGTCATTTTCTCGTATCAAACAGACCTTTCAGCGCCAGTCTACAAACTGAAACTGTGATGATTGGACAGCAGATCGCAAAG